>CATIWO010356785.1:0-19923 GCA_949673435.1 Macaranga tanarius | reverse complement strand
GAATTAAAAGGCATTAGGTTGGTGAGAGCCGGTTAACTTAATGTTGATTAATCTCTAATTAATTATAGGTTTATCTGAGAGGAAAATCTATAGTTCTTAAGATCCCTTCAAAATGAATTAAAACTAGTGTAGACCTAGTTGTATAATCAATCCTTTGAAATGGTCAATTGAGAATAAGAAACCCTAGATTTTTAAAATTGCATTTGAGTTGTGTTTTTCTCTTTCTTAATTTAGTGTTATTTCTTTGAGATTCCAACTCTATTTCGTTGTCTAAACAATCAAACATTATGAGTATTATAGTACTCAATCCCAAATCTCTGAGGGAAGATATCTTTATTTACTACTTGATACGATTCTATACGCTTGCGGATTAGTACACATCAACTCTCTCTATCTAGCAACTTTCTCATCATTCTTGGAGAGGCAACCTAGGAGAAAATCAATTGCCCATAAGAAATCAAGATAAAAAAGGACACGTAGGGGAAGCTCTACCAATCCGGGTGGAATTGATGAAGATCGTATGGTAAGACCCTTCCCTACACTTATTGAATTTTGGTATAAGGGGCAAAGGAAGAAGCTTGAGCAATTACTTTCTAGGAAAATAGTGCCCAATAAATACATGAGTTCTTTTTCATTAAAGGATGTTGGTTTATTTACAGAGGTAAACATGTATTTAACTAGGATGAGATAAGAAGTCTTTTTACTTTTACAAAGCCCTACCTATGTTACACCTACATGCGAATTTCTTTCTTCCTTTTCATTTTGATGAACAAACCTTATTGCTCACATTTAGGTTAGGAAATATACAACATAACATGGGTTTGTTTGAATTAAATGATGTATTTCATTTTCCTATGGATCAAAATGCTACAGTGGAATATGATAGGAATGCATTTTGGAATGAGATTATGGGCCAAAGGAGTGGATTTTATGAGGCTAGGTCGATGAAAGAATCTTGAATTCAATCGTCGGCCCTTAGATATTTGCATAGGCTAATGGCACATTCCTTATTTCTTAGGAAGGATAGAGATTCTGTGGTAACCACAACTGAGTTAAATATTTTGTATTGTATGTGTAACAATGAGAAATTGGATGTTTGTCATGTAATAGCGCTCAAGTTGAAAGATGTGGCTGCCAAAATGGCGGGGGCAATCAAATTTAGTGGATTGGTCACTAACATAGCTTATTATGTTGGTTTTGATATTGACAACATGCCTTTTGAAAAACTTAAGGGTCATTCTTGATTGACATTTTGATGATGGAAGATATTGGCATGGATATTAGAGATTATCACGAGAAATCCCCACCTTATAAATGCACCACAACAACAACAAATGGATGAAGTGGAGGAAAGTGGAGACATACAAGATGTAATGAGAAGATTAGATGATCTAAAGCTTCAAGTAGGTGTAATCGATTCAAATGTTGGTGAGCTCACTTCAATGGCTCAAGGCATTAATCAAAGCATCAACATGATCAACCACAACTTGATGGCATACTTTCATTTGCAAAACTTCTTTCCACCTCCTTATCCTCCACAAGACCCTGGGCACAACAATTGAAGCTTTTGAGAAGAGTAGTTGTTTGAATTATTTTTTAGGTTTTATTACTTTGTGTTGTACTTCATTTTTAATTTAAGTTTGATTTGTGTTTTGTGTTTTGTGTTTTGATTATCATTATTGTAATTCTATTTTTGTGAACCTTGTTTAATTAAATATGTTAAATGTGTTCCGTTGCCTTCCACTTAATTTTTGCAATGCTGTATGTGGGTGTTAGGCACGACCATGCCATTTTTCAACATGGGTGTGCCAGCTTTATACTGTGTTAGGGTGAGCAATGTCAAAGCAGGCACAACCATGCATGTTTTCTATATGCCCGTGCCTGCCTTAATGAAATTGAGCATTCATATGTGCATGGCCATGTGCAAATTAGGCATGGCCATGTGATCTGATCATGTAACTTACCCAAATTTTGTCTAATTTTCACATAATGAGGACATTGCAAGTTTTAAATGTGGGGGAGGAAAAACAAAATTTTTCTAATTAAATTATGTTATTTTTTTCCATTTGTTTTTAGGATTATTTTAGTGTTTTTAGCTTTTAGGATTTTAATTTATGATGACCTTTTTCTATTAGGATAGTTAGTTTGTATCTTTTAATTAAATTTATCTTTTCAGTATAGGATTAGAAGATGGGTTGTTTAGTCCTTGTAAACTTCAAATTTTGTTCTTCTATTTAAAGGCATAGAATTGTGGAGCTCTCAAATCTTCTATATTCTCTACACTCTTCTTTACATCAAATTCTCTGCATTTATTTTCTCTGTAATTATTTTTCTTGCTACCTAATGAGTTCATATAGCATGTCTAACAATAGCCGAAGGTCCAATGACAAAGGGAAGGCACCAATGGAGATAAGACCTAAGCCAATTGACCTCAAAGATAAGTATGATGTTTTTCTCGAATGAAGAAGGTAAGAGATTCTGTTCTCTTAACAAAATTAACAGGTGCATGCTAAAATACTTTGATGATAATATCTTGAAAGAAATTGGAATGCATGATTATGTAAATGTTTTGTGCAAAAAGCTAGGATGGTATAAGTTAAAAATAGTACAATATAATGTGTTCCTAAAATTGACCATTGAATTTTACACTACATTGAAAATCAAAGATGAGGAGCAAAGAATTTTTTCATATAGATTCTTTGGAAAGGAATACAATTTTGACTATGAACTCATGGCTGAAATTTTTGGTTTTTTCGAAGGAGGTATTTGTCAACCTCCTCTCAAATTTAATATAAGTCGATTTTAGTTTGAAATCACTAATGGGGATAAAATATGTCATGGAGATACAATGGTTAGTAGTTTAATTGATAGTCACTCATGTTTGCTGATGCAAAATTCATGGCACATACTATCTTTGGTAGGAATGATAGCACTAAAGTTACACCCGATGAATTGTTCTTAATATAGTGTATGTATACTAACCATAGGGTGAATAGTGCATATATTGTCTTTCATTTGATGTGGCGTGTTATGCAAGGATGGAAAACATTGATGTCTATGGGCCACATTATCACGGGCCTAGCCATGCGTTTTATACTAAGGAAACTCACCCTTTTTGAGCCATTGGAACATGAGATATTTGATGAAGATTTTCTGGTCCGAGCTGAGATCATCACATATTTAGGAAGGCTAGAGAATGCAGACAGTCGAAGATGCTATCAGCTACCTCAAACTGCCTTAAGACATGGAGAAGTTCCTCTTCCAAAGGTAATAAAAAATTTTGATGATGTCAGTGAAGAGGAGGAAGAAGATGTCGAACCTCAAATAGCTCATGGGAATGCGAGAGTGAATAAGAAGGACGATAAGGCCAAAGTAAGAAAAAAGAATAGAGCAGCAAAAAGGAAGAGATTTGAGGAAAATATTGAGAAAATTGAAAAGAAGACAGAAGATGTAGCAAATTGAACGGATCAAAGGGTTGGTCATATAATTATGGATGTGATCACCAAATTTGAAGTTTATGAGACTATACGTGATGTAAGGATGGACAATTTAATAGCAAAGTAGAAGAGCTGAAACAATTGATCTCCCAAGATAAAAGAAACTAAGGCATCAATAGAGCCATCTATTGAAGTCATAGTTCCAGAGACTTCATCTTCGAATGCATCTGAATAGGGAAGTTTTGTTTCCCTTTTTATTTTAATGTTTTGTTTATTTTTGTCATTTTTTGCATTTTAGTTTGTCTTTGCATGAATAAAAAACCCATCACTTGAGTTTTTGAGCCTGTTTTTATAAAGAGTTTATATCATTAGGTGTATTTTTCTTGAGTAAGTGTAATAATCTCCTTTTAATGCTTTTGTTTGACTACTATGTTAGAGGAATAATTTGTGGTTAAGGATTTTTAAATTTTAATGAACTTAATACTTACTCTTTCATTGAGTGATTGAACTAGGGTGCTTGATAGTTGAGAAAGATGTTTATAAGTAGGAATTTAAATATTTTGTGTAGTTCATATATGCATAGGCATTTCTTGTTAAAATAAATAAATAAATAAATTCATTGAGCGAGATGGAGCATAAAACGCACTCGTACATATACTCTAATGCTCTATAAAGGGTATGAGTATCCAAAGGACTTTATTGAGGTATCCACATTGAGTAATATGGAAAGGTGGGGGATACTACGATAAAGAAAATTTTGAGGAATAAATTGTATGCCTTGTGTGCATTTTAAGTGTTGTTAATGTAAGAACCACTTAAGTGCTTGTGTTTCCTGCTTACTTTCATTTTCCTTAGTTATTAATCATGCCTTTTAATGAATTCAATGAGGGAGTTTGCTTTTCAATTGGTAATTGTTATGTTCTTGACCATGAGTCATTATTTTAATTTTTAGTTTGAAACTTTATATTAAAGGGAGATTAGAATATTGAGAAAATTAAAAAGAAGATAGAAGATGTAGCAATTCGAACGGATCAAAGGGTTGGTCATATGATTATAGATGTGATCACCAAATTTGAAGTTTATGAGACTATATGTGACGTGAGGATGGACAATTTGATAACTAAATTGGAAGAGCTGAAACAATTGATCTCCCAAGACAAAGGAACTAAGGCATCAACAGAGCCATCTATTGAAGTCATAGTTCCAGAGACTTTGTCTTCGAATGTATCTGAATAAAGAAGTTTTCTTTCTCTTTTTATTTTTATGTTTTGTTTATTTTTGTCATTTTTTGCATTTTAGTTTGTCTTTGCATGAATAAAAGACCCTTTACTTGAGTTTTTGAGCCTATTTTTATGAAGAGTTTTATATCATTAGGTGTGTTTTCCTTGAGTAAGTGTAATAATCTCCTTTTAATACTTTATTTGACTACTAAGTTAGACGAATAATTTGTGGTTAAGGATTTTTAAATTTTAATGAACTTAATGCTTACTCTTTCATTAAGTGATTGAACTAGGGTGCTTGATAGTTGAGAAAGATGTTTGTAAGTAGGAATTTAAATATTTTGTGTAGTTCATATATGCATAGGCATTTCTTGTTAAAAAAATAAATAAATAAATTCCTTAAGCGAGATGGAGCATAAAACGCACTCGTACATATACTCCAAAGCTCTATAAAGGGTATGGGTATCCAAAGAACTTTATTGAGGTATCCACATTGAGTAATATGGAAAGATGGGAGATACTACAATAACGACAATTTTGAGGAATAAATTGTGTGCCTTATGTGCCTTTTAAGTGTTGTTAATGTAAAAACCACTTAAGTTCTTGTGTTTCCTGCTTACTTTCATTTTTTTAGTTATTAATCATGCTTTTTCATGAATTCAATGAGGGAGTTTGCTTTTCACTTGGTAATTGTTATGTTCTTGGCCATGAGTAATTGTTTTAATTTTTAGTTTGAAACTTTTTATTAAAGGGAGATTAGAATGGTTCCTCAAGTTAAGAATTGCTAATGATGTTGGTTCTTTGTATAAATAGGTTGTTTTCTTATTTTGCTTGAGGATAAGCAAAGGTTTAAGTGTGGAGGAATTTGATGAGTGTGAAAAATATTTGTTTTGAGCACTCTATTTTATTGCATATTAGGTTTAGTAGTTGCATATTTAGCTAGTTTTTAGTTAATTTAGTTTGTTTTGTTATTTTATTTTAATTATTAGGATTTAGTTTTTTTCATGTTAAATAGATAATGTCTGTTGAGTTTTTGGTTGTAGGATACATTTAAGAGAAGATATAGATAATGCTTAAAGATAAGATAAGATTGGAGATTAAATTGAAAGGTTTTCTTCGCATCAGATGACATGCCCATGCCAAATTCACGCATGCCCATGTCAGAGGAGTTTCATGCCCATACGGATTTCACGCACGCCCATGCTTCCTTTCAAGTAATTCAGGGTTATTTTGATTCATAGCCGTATCACTTTCTTGTGCACCCGTGCATGTTGATGTGGCAGCCTATTAGAAGTGGATTTGGAGCTGAAGTTTGGATAGATATAAGCTCATCTTTTAAGCTTATGATTATATAGAGTTTGAAAGGTTTTAGATGACCTTTCTTGTTAGGAAACTAGGTCTATAAATAGAACTATTTATTTTTCATTTATGGTTGTTCTTGGATTTTATTTTTCTTATTATTTTACATAATATTTTTAGTTTTATTCTTCACTTATATTAGAATATGATTTGGTTTTGAAGATTGTTAAGAACATGCATTCTCTACACTTTGGTGAAGGGAGTTTTCTTGTTATCTTTTCTATTATTCATCATGATTGGAATTGTTTTCTTCATTTCTTCATCTCTTTCTTTTCTTTTTAATATGAGTGGCTAGATTATTTTTTAGGGTTCTTATTCTGAATTGACCATGTGCTTATTGTGATTAATGTTAGGTTGTTATTTCTAATTCATTAGTTATTGTTGTGCTTAATGTCATTTTAGGACTGATCACCCTAAGATTGAATTAATACTATAGATCTTGATTGAGAAATAGGTTCTGTAGGATTAGGCAATAACCTATTAATTGCTTAATTAGTTAAGAGACAGTTAAGTGGTTAGTATTGATTAAAAGGTTGTGTTTTAAAATTGGATTTAAAAAGCATTAGGTTGGCGAGAGCCAGAAAACTTAATGTTAATTAATTCCCAATTAATCTTAGGTTTATCTGAGAGGAAAACCTATGGTTTCTAAGATCCCTTCAAAATGAATTATGAATAGCATAGACCTAGTTGGTTAATCAATCTTATGAAATGGTCTAATTGAGAATAAGAACCCTAGCTTTTAAATTTTATTTGAATTTGAGTTTTTCTTTATTTTGATTTAATTTTAGTTTTTAAAGAATCTAAACTCTATTTCGGTGTCTAAATAAACGAACATAATTAGTATTTCAGTAATCAATTTACAATCTCTGTAGGACTATATTTTTATTACTACTTATTACGATTCTGTATGCTTGCGGATTTGTACTCACCAAGTTTTTGGCACCGTTGTTAGGAATTGATAGAATTCATATTGTTAATAAAATTATGTTGCTTGATTTAGACTTATTTTTTTATTTTGGTTCTGATTATGGTATTGCAGGAATTTGTGTTAGTTGATGCACATAACACGAAGTCATGTAGGGAGTAATTACTTTTATAAAGGGAAAAGATAAAGTTATATGTTTACTTTTAAAATCTATGGAATCATGCGTGGTCTTGTAGGGAGTAATTACATTTATAAATGGAGTCCCTAAGATTACTGCATGACTTATGTTGGAGATTAGAAGAAAATGTGTTTTAATTAAAAAGCCATTATTTAAAACACTAGCTTTTGTTTTTCCTTCAACATGCATTTTGGACTTATTAGCCGAATCAAGTCCTTGTTTTTTTTTCTTATGAAAATGTTTTGGTACAATACCAGTTTTAATATAACTCAAATCAGCTCCTGTATCAAATAAAGCTACTGTATCAATTTTGAAATCATTATCAAAAACCAAAGTAAGCTTTATGAGATATTTTCTTGAAACAACTTGATGTAGAACATAAAGATAATCTGGTGGAAGTTTATCTAAGTTTGCTAAAATATGGTGTTCCAAAGGATCTTGGGTTTCATCGTTACTAGACTCTTCAGCTACCTTAGACACTAGAATTTGAATCAACTCAGAATCTTTTTGCTATTTTTCTTTAAGCTACTTAATCTCAAACTTAATGGTTTTAACCTCTGCCTGTAATTCCTGAATGGTTCCTACTAGTTTCTTACTTCCTATTTTTCTATTAAAAATGGATGTAAGATCATATATACAAGTACTGGTGGAAGGAAGTTTAGAGGCTTTTGTTTGAGGTTCCTCTTCCAAAGTTTTCCTAAGTTGATCGAAACATTTTTTCTGCATATCACGATTATTGACATGTTGGATAACATCTAAGATCATGGTTTGTTCACTGGTGAGAACATTAACCTTTTTTGGTTTAGACTCAGAGTCTGATCTGAGTTCAGAAGATGGGATAAGAGGAGACTCATTCATAGGAGATTGTCCCTGAGTTACTTCTGTTTCAGAAACAACTCTAAGGAATTTATCAGGAATGGTCTCATGGACCTTAATACTTCTCAATTTTTCCTTAACAAACTTTTTAAACTTCCTAAGTTTTTTATCCAAAATTCTAATTGACTCAGTATGAACAACAATGTTTTAGGATTGACCCTCTAGTTTGGCCTAACTGTTTGGAGTTTTCAAAATTGTAACCTTTTTCTTAGTGGTAACAAGATGAAGAGTTTTGAAAGGATATGAAATATTATTTTCTGATGCATATATTTCAAACCAATTAAAAAAGAAAATATGGATTTTATGCTGATGTACAAAACTGTAAAAATAATCCTGTATATGCTTCCTTTCATTAAGAAAATGCTTAAAGAACCATAAACATTTTTTTCAAATTATAGGATGCATACAAATCATTATGGAATTTGGTTTTATCAACCTCAAATTCTTTTTCCAAAACATTGAGTTCATGGACTATATTTTCTGTAATAGTCGAAGCAGTTGAAGAATTTGGAGGAGATGGGCTTGTTATTTCTGGCTGGGTTTTATTATAGATGGGCTTGAGTATTCTGGCACTATAATCTACATTTTGTAGGGAGGTATTTGGTAAATCTGAAGTAGAATACCTGGGATGTTGAGGGCTGAATGGTAGATTTATGACTCTTGGTAGATCTGGGTGCAGATCTACCTGGTTTTGTTGTGTTGGTCTATATAGAAGATTAATTATAAAAGAAATTTGAGAAATTCTTCCTAAATCTATACTTTTTAAAGCATGATAAGAAAGTCTAGAACTGGTAGAAGTTTTGTCAAAAGAAATTTTTACCTTTCCATCCTAGTATTGGGTGATATCCCTGATGTGTATATTTGGTACTTGTACCTCTGGTGTTTGGGGTTCAAGTTCAATAATTCCTTCATGAATCTAATCCTCTTGAAGGGTTATTTATTTCCACTGAATGGGTTTTGGTATAACCATATTGGATCTGGTGATGTCAGATTAGAGTAAAAGGGTTTCTCCTTTTTAGCTTTGAAAATGATGTTTTGTATTGAAGGCAGACATCATAGATTTGTAATGCACTTTGAAAATTAATGCAACTAGGATGGATCCTTCAATCATATGGTAATTATGCGTTTTAATTTGTAAAACCAATGATTTCAAAACATTTTTGTCACTGAGAGAAACAGTAAAGTTTGGATAATAATCAAATAAAATTGGACTTTTACAGAGACTAGACTCTATGGTACCTAACATGGAATCCTCAAAAGTTTTGAACCTAGCATCTCTAAGAGCTGCTAAAATGGATGTGTTTAATCCTTCTCATGTTAAAGGTTTTAAGCCTATTTGTACTAATCCAATGTGGATGTACTTAAAGCCCTTAGTTTTGTGCTAGTTTAGAGCACTTTGTGAAAGTAAATAAATTGTTTCAAAAGGTTTGGAAAGCTGGATATCTCTTTCCTCAGTTTTGATAAAAACAATTAGATTTAAAAAGAGTTAATCTTGAAGTTTTATAGATTTGATCTTTCTGGATTTTAGGAATTTCTCAGTCATCAATGGATTTTTCAAAATCCTCAATAGTGATTTCTTCACTATTGACCATATCTCTTGCGGTCTTGGAAGCAGATGAAACAGAGGAAGAAAAAGAAGTGGTTCTATAGAAAATCGAGTTCATGATTTTAAAAACCTATAAGTCAAAATACAGATACACCTACTTCGAACTGGCTAAACCAACAGCCTCACTGCCTCTCTTGGGTATTACAGTAATTATTTTTGAAGTGTTTTAAAATAACTGTCTAAAAAATATTTGGTACACCGAGAGATTTGGGAACAGGTAGTCCCAACAGTAAGACCCAAGAGAGGCAATGAGGCTGTTGGTTTAGCCAGTTTGAAGTAGGTGCATCTATATTTTGACTCACATGTTTTTAAAATCATGAACTTGATTTTTTGTAGAACCACTTCTTCTTCTTCCTCTGTTTCATCTGCTTCCAAGACCGCAAGAGATGTGGTCAGTAGTGAAGAAATCACTATTGAGGATTTTGAAAAATCCATTGATGACTTGGAAATTCCCAAAATCCAAAAAGATCATATCTATAAATCTTCAAGATTAACTTTTTTTAAATTTGATTTTCCTATCAAAATCGAGGAAAGAGATATCCAGCTTTTCAAAGCTTTGAAACAATTCATTTGTTTTCACAAAGTGCTCTAAACAAGCACAAAACCAAGGGCTTTAAGTACATCCACATCGGATTTGTACAGATAGGCTTAAAACCTTTAACCCAAGGAGGATTAAACACATCAATTGTAGCAGCTCTCAGAGATACTAGGTTCAAAACTTTTAAAGATTCCATGTTAGGTACCATAGAGTCTAGTATCTATAAAGGTCCAGTTTCATTTGATTGTTATCCAAACTTTACTGTTTCTCTGAGTGATAAAAATATTTTGAAATCATTAGTTTTGAAAATTAAAACACATAATTACCATATGATTGAAGGATCCATCCTAGTTGCATTAATTTTCAAAGTGCATTACAAAGCTATGATATTTGCCTTCAATACAAAACATCATTTTCAAAGCAGAAAAAGAGAAACCCTTTTACTCCAAACTGACATCACCAGATCCAATATGGTTATACTAAAACCTATTCAGTGGAAATAAATAACCCTTCCCGAGGATTGGATTCTTGAAGGAATTGTTAAACCTGAACCCCAAACACCAGAGGTACAGGTACCAAACACACACATCAGGGATATCACCCAATACCAGGATGGAAAGGTAAAAATTTCTTTTGATAGAACTTCTACCAGTTCTAGACTTTTTGATCATTCTTCAAAAAGTATACATCTAGGAAGAATTTCTCAAATTCTTTCTGTAATTAACCTTCCATACAGACCAATATAAGAAAATCAGGCAGATCTGCACCCAGATCTACTAAGAGTTATAAATCTACCATTCAGCCCTCAACCTCCCAGGTATTCTACTTCAAATTTACCAAATACGTCCTTGCAAAATGTAGATTATAGTGCCAAAATACCTAGGCCCATCTATAATGAAACCCAACTAGAAATAACAATCCCATCTCCTCTAAATTCTCGAACTGCTTCGGCTATTACTGAAAATATAGCCCATGAACTCAATGTTTTGGAAAAAGAATTTGAGGTTGATAAAACCAAATTCCATAAGGATTTTTATGCATCCCATAATTTGGAAAAATGTTTGTGGTTCTTTAAGCATTTTTTGAATGAAATGAAGCATATACAAGATTATTTTTATAGTTTTGTACATCATCATAAAATCCATATTTTCTTTTTTGATTGGTTTGAAATATATGTATCAGAAAATAATATTTCATATCTTTTCAAAACTCTTCATCCTGTTACCACTAAAAAAAAGGATACAATTTTGAAAACTCCAGACAGTCAGGCCAAACTAGAGGGTCAATCCCAAAAAACTGTCGTTCATATTGAGTCAATTAGAATTTCAGATAAAAAACTTAAGAAGTTAAAAAAGGTTGTTAAGGACAAATTAAGAAGTATTAAGGTCCATGAGACCATTCCTGATAATGTCCTTACAGTTGTTTATGAAACAAAAGTAACTCAGGCACAATCTCCTATGAATGATTCTCCTCTTATCCCATCTTCTGAACTCGAATCAGACTCTGAGTATGAACCAAAACAGGTTAATGTTCTCACTAGTGAATAAACCATGATCTTAGATGTTATCCAACATGTCAATAATCTTGATATGCAAAAAAAAATGTCTCGATCAACTTAGGAAAACCTTAGAAGAGGAACCCAAAACAAAAGCCTCTGAACTTCCTTCCACCAGTACTGGTATGTATGATCTTACATCCATTTTTAATAGAAAAAGGGGAAGTAAGAAACCAGTAGGAACTATTCAGGAATTACAGGCAGAGGTTAAAACCGTTATGTTCGAGATTAAGCAGCTTAAAGAAAAACAGCAAAAGGATTCTGAGTTGATTCAACTTCTAGTCTCTAAGGTAGCTGAAGAGTCTAGTAACGATAAAACCCAAGATCCTTTGGAACACTATATTTTAGCAAACTTAGATAAACTTCCACCAGATTATCTTTGTGTTCTAAATCAAGTTGTTTCAAGAAAATATTTCATAAAGCTTACTTTGGTTTTTGATAATAATTTCAAATTTGATACAGTAGCTTTATTTGATACAAGAGCTGATTTGAGCTATATTAAAACTAGTCTTGTACCAAAACATTTTCGTAAGAAAATAAAACAAGGACTTGATTCATCCAATAAGTCCAAAATGCATGTTGAAGGAAAAACAGAGCTAGTATTTTAAATAATGGCTTTTTAATTAAAACACATTTTCTTCTAATCTCCAATATAGGTCATGCAGTAATCTTAGGAACTCCATTTATAAATGTAATTACTCCCTACAAGACTACGCATGCTTCCATAGATTTTAAAAGTAAACATATAACTTTATCTTTTCCCTTAATTGAAAAACTAAGAACCCGGTATCTCAATCTGATAAAAGCCAATTCTGTTTATCAGTATGAGATATGTGTTTTCATCAAAGGAAGGAAAGATGATTTGTTATTCACAAAACAAAATGTCCATCTTTAAAAAATTCAAGAACAATTGAAAATAGATTTCATAAAACAAAGGATTTCTGATTTCCAAAATCTGGTTGAAAAAGAAATTTGTTCTAATTTACCAAATTCTTTCTGGGATAAAAAATAGCATCTAGTAGAATTAGCCTATGAAACAGGTTTTGATGAAAAGAATATCCCAACCAAGGCCAGACCAATACAAATGAATGCTGAATTAGAACAACATTATAGAAAAAAATTTAGGATTTAGAGTCTAAAGGATTAATTTCCAAATCTAGGTCACCCTGGAGTTGTGCAGCTTTTTATGTGAATAAAGCTTCAGAAATAGAAAGAAGAACTCCTAGATTAGTAATCAATTACAAGCCTTTGAACATAGCCCTGCAATGGATTTGATATATGATTCCAAACAAAAAGGATCTTTTGCAAAAACTACATTCTGCATTTGTGTTTTTTAAACTTGACATGAAATCAGGATTTTGGCAAATTCAAATTGATCCAAAAGATCATTACAAAATAGCATTTATTGTTCCATTCCGACAATATGAATGGAATGTAATGTCCTTTGGTTTGAAAAATACACCTTCAGAATTTCAGAGGATTATGAATGATATTTTTAATCCTTATTTTGAATTCTACATTGTTTATATAGATGATGTGCTTATATTTTCAAGCTGTCTTGAGCAACATTTTAAACATTTGAAAACTTTATTTTATATTGCTAAGAATAATGGTCTTGTTGTCTCAACCAAAAAAATCTCTATTTTCCAGACTAAAGTCAGATTCTTAGGACACTATATCTATTGTGGCACCATTACTCCAATTAAAAGGTCTTTAGAATTTGCCAACAAAATTTTGGATTAACTTCTTGATAAAACCCAGCTTTAAAGATTCTTGGGAAGTCTTAATTATGTTTTAGATTTTTGTCCTAACCTTAATAGGATAGCAAAACCTTTGCATGATAGACTGAAAAAGAATCCCATTCCTTAGTTTGATAAGCATGCTAAAATTGTTCAGTAGATTAAAACTTAAGTCCAAACTATTTAAACATTTGAAAACTTTATTTTATGTTGCTAAGAATAATGGTCTTGTTGTCTTAACCAAAAAGATCTCTCTTTTCCAGACTAAAGTCAGATTCTTAGGACACTACATCTATTATGGCACCATTACTCTAATAGAAAGGTCTTTAGAATTTGCCAACAAATTTTTGGATCAAATTCTTGATAAAACCTAGCTTCAGAGATTCTTGGGAAGTCTTAATTATGTTTTAGATTTTTGTCCTAACATTAATAGGATAGCAAAACCTTTGCATGATAGACTGAAAAAGAATCCCATTCCCTAGTTTGATGAGCATACTAAAACTGTTCAACAGCTTAAAACCCAATCCCAAACTATTCCTTGCTTATCTCTTACTAATCCCAGTCTTCCAAAGATTATTGAGACTGATGCCAGTGAATTAGGTTATGGGGGGTATTCTTAAACAATTTCAAAATGGTCGGGAAGTAGTCATTCAATATACTTTTGGTCATTGGAATAGTACACAGTACAACTATTCTACTATAAAAAAGGAGATTCTCTCTATTGGCTTGTGCATTATGAAATTTCAATCTGATTTATTAAATCAAAAGTTTTTACTTCGCATTGATTGTAAATCAGCAAAAGAAGTTTTGCAAAAGGATGTTCAAAATATTGCATCTAAACAGATTTTTGCAAGATGGCAAGCTATTTTAAGTATCTTTGATTTCAAAATTGAATTCATTAAAGGAGATATAAATTCTTTGCTAGACTTTTTAACCAGAGAATTCCTGTAAAACAGATCCTAAATGGTACGAAAGAAATATGGTAAAGAAAAGGAAGAATCCTCAGATTTTGTTAAAACCATCCCAAAACCCCTATCCATAGTAAAACCCATAAAATCATGGTTTGATGTAGCCAATCTCGCTGAACAAGAGGAATCATCCAAACCTTCCGAACTTCCTCCTCAAAAGGTCTAAGAAATTGATGCTTGGACTAAGGCCTTGGCCAAAACCTCGAAACTATTATGGGCCATTTAGAGCTCATTACTAGCTCAAGACATTGACCCTAATGAGGCCCAGGCCATTAAAACATCCATTGAGGCCGAACATGCCAAAATCACCTCTTAGGAGTACCGGACCAATACAGGTAAGCCATCTGAACCGATTTCCAAAAATGAAATAGGAAAATCTTCATTTTATAGGGATTTCTCTAAAACTTTTCACCAAAACAATGTTTTGATACCTACTCCTAGTAGCTCATAAAATGCTTTGATAACTATTTCGAGTAATTCATAAATTATTTTGTCTCAACCTAAAAAATATTCTGATTGGATTTTAAAATCTACTATTTAGAATATTATAACAGTTGAAGAAGGATTTTTTTAATAAAGATCCATTTCAAACCTTGGAACTTTATTTTCTAAAATCTTGGTTTTATAAACCCTAGGATTTATCTAAAACTCAGAAGTATTACCAAACCATTTTAGAGTATATAGGCTCTGCTGAATTTAAACATTTTATATTTTTTAAAACACAGTGAGATCCTTCTTACTCTACCTATAAAATTTCAAAGGTTTTAAGACCATGTGATTAGGGTTAGGATTTAACAAAACTAAAACAATTCCCCATAAATTTCAAGACCAAATTAAACTTTTGTTTAACCTTTTCCTATTAGGATTATGAACAAGCATGGTACAATGCCTTCTTAATCCAAAACCAAAAATGAACCCATTCTTGGCTCTTCTTTTTTCACAACCAAGCCGATATTACCAAGTACCTTTTTTGGCTTTCCAGATGGTGGAAAAACTATAGAGCAGTTCTAGAAGTTCTTAAACCAAAAATACAAGAAAGCTTTCAGCTTTTCAAAACCAACTTTCAGTCATCCCGGATAGAAAAGAAATTTACCCTTTTTTTTTTATCTTTTCTATTCTAAATTCTTTTTTCCCTTAGTATGTTTGTGGACATTGGACTTTTATGCCACAGAAGAATTCATTATTTTAAAAAGAAAATTCAAATTAAAATGGTGAAACTCTTTTAAAATTCCTGAGAAATTACTAAAACCAGCAATTAGTACTTGGCTCGAAAAGTAAGGCCTTCTTGGAATCACTCCTGAAGAGACTACCTTTCTTGCACAAAAGTCTCATGCCAGTGCACTCCTTGCAGCTGCCAAAACTAAGGAGGAATATTTTGCCATAATGAAATAACTGATGCAAAGTAGAGCTAGCACCTCATCGGTTAACTCTAAAACAACTCCTTCAGAAGAGTCAGCACCTATAGTAGACTTGGCTGATGAAAATGATGACTGTTATAGTATATTTCCTCCTATCAAGCATAATGTAAACAAATAATAATAAAATACTTACGCCTGATAGGTTGAAAACCTACAATAGACTGCCCATGCAAAAGTTAAGGCTTTAGTTCGATGGGTTGAAAATCCTCTTAGACAGCCTATGCAAAAATAAGGTATTAAAAAAAACTCTAATTTTTGGATTTTCCTTTGCAGAAACTCCCAAAAGATTTGACAATGAAATTTGAAACCTTCTTGGACAACACTCGGGGAAATATGATTTTTATATAAAATACTCCCCTCTAGTATATGCCTTATATCCTTCTAGACTTATAGTTCCATCCGAATAGGGACCTAGCTTTCATTTTGAAGATTTGTTAAAAAAATCCATAAAAATAAAATTCAGTAAAAAAAATATGGACAGAGGATAAAATATCTAAAATAAGGTACTGTTCATCAACAGTACTAATCCAGACAGTATGCTATTCATCAACAGTACCAAACAAATTACTGTTCATCTACAGAACTCGGCTACTAGTGGGGGACAGGATACTGTTCATGAATAGTAAATCCTTGTCCAAATAATGTCACTTTTAGTTATATTTAAGGAGGACTTTAAGGAAGGAGCAACCATTCATTTTCTACTACCTTTCTTTCTTTTCTTCCTTTCTCTCTTCCTCTCTTCTTCTCTTCTCCCATTCTAAATCAAGGATTTGTATATCCAAAATTTTAATTTTCTTTTATAAGGCTTTTATTGCCAAAACCGAGGACTAATCTTGTATTATGCCTTTTCTATTTAAGAAAATAAATAAGAAAAGGTACCAAAACTATGTTTATTTAAATTGTTTATTTTTAGTATACTTTTAGTATATTTTCTGTTTATTTTCTATTTCTTTTTAGTATCTTGCATGCCTAAGGCTGGCTCTGCTACCTGAAGCTTATATATATATACATATATTATGCATATCATTCATATGGTTAGCTGAGCTACCTGTTTATTGTGTTCATGCATACATAATTTATTTTATGTTTTATTTTAATATTTTAGTTTATTATTTATTTTATGTTTTGTTTTATTTATTGTGGATACCCACCTCGTGATCTTTGAGATTCTAGCAGGTTTAACGAAGCAATAAATCATTTTATTATTTTGATTTCTAATAATTTTATTTGTATTTTCATTATGTTTTTTTATTTTATGTTTATTTTATTTTGATTTTCTGTTTATTTTATTTTAATTTATTGTATATTTCTATTGTGCCATTCATAATCTTCAACTGTGTATCTTCTTCTCCTTCTGTCTTCATCCCTTATCGATCCTTGTAAGTCTATCAGTGGGAGGTTGAGTGCTAAACGGTAGAGTTATGACTCTTGGTAGATCTGGGTACAGATCTGCCTAGTTTTATTGTGTTGGTCTGTATGGAAGGTTAATTACAGAAGACATTTGAGAAATTATTCCTAGATCTATACTTTCTGAAGAATGATCAAAAAGTCTAGAACTGGTAAAAGTTCTATTAAAAGAAATTTTTACCTTTCCATCCTGGTATTGGGTGATATCCTTGATGTGTGTATTTGGTACTTGTACCTCTGATGTTTGGGGTTCAGGTTCAACAATTCCTTCAAGAATGCAATCATTTGGAAGGGTTATTTATTTCCACTGAATGGGTTTTGGTATAACCATATTAAATCTGGTGATGTCAGTTTGGAGTAAAAGGGTTTCTCCTTTTCTGAATTAAAAATGTTGTTTTGTGTTGAAGGCAGACATCATAGCGTTGTAATGAACTTTGATATATATATATATATATATATATATATATGTTGTAATTTTTAAGGGAGGTAAGGGTGAGGCGACCATTGTATTTGATATATAATATTTATGAAATTTAGCTAAAAATAAATTTGGTTTCTTAACGTAGATAACATTGTTGGTTATGGTGATGCTGAATGATAATAAAGAGAGGAGAGGTCCTATCATGAGGTGTGTAACTATCTATATTTTCTGGCTGAATTTTTTTTGCTTGCTTATATATAATTTTCTTCTATTTCAAGTATTAACATATGGCTCACACCCCCACACACACACTCTATATATATATATATATATAACAAAGATGTAGAGAAGCTATATATATATAGGAAAAGTTGAATCTTTTAGGCATTTTAGTTATTTATTTGATTTCCAATTAATTCAGTTTATTTCATTAAATGTGAGTATAAATGTAAAATAGATGTAAGTAACTTAGCATATACATAAGCATCTACATATGCACATTGATGTTTGATTTTTTTTAGCACGAACATAATATTCATAACAGTCCACTCTTTCTTTTCTTCTTCAAAAATTTCATCTATTTATTTTTTGTTTGAAATAATTTTGGATTGCCAACTTTCTTTCCCTGATCATTTCTTACTTCTTGCAATAGGAGCGAATGCTATGTGTGGGAGGATCATCATCCAAGATCAGGCATGTGGAAAGGAGTAAATGGTGGAGAAGTGATTTCCTTCAGTGGCTATAATAATGATCAAACCTCTACTGATACTTCAATAAGCATTATGGGAATAAGTTTTTGTTTAGCCTAATGTCTATAAAAAATCATTTCTTGAACACAAACGAAACAACTTATATATTCCTATGGAACAGGCTCTATCAAAAATAACATGCACAGGTGCAATGACTTGTTGTTTTATCCAAGCCATTGAGTGTGGACATGGAACTATATATGGGAGCATTCTCAATTCAATGCATTCTACTATTTGAAATACTGGTAGTGGTAATGACCTCGGCTATTCAAAATACTAGTAGTGGTAGTTTTCTTTGTATTTCAATTCTACTTGTCTTATATATAAAGTGCTCTAGTTATATATGAATTTTGTTATATTTAGTCATGAGTTGGAGCAAATTGTTGTAAGTGAATACTATGTAAAATTATTTTATTTTTATACGAATATTTTTTTCATAAATGATCAGTTGTAGATTATTATAGTTTTTGAATGGAAATTGTATTGAAATTGATATTAAAATTTTTTATAAAAGCAACTAGAAATATTAAAAAAATAAAATTCTAAATTAGAAATAGAACAAAAATCTGTTTCTAAATTAGAAACAAATTTCTTATTGTTAATAAAATAGAAACAAAATGAGTTTCTAAATATATAACTTTGAACCGTTAATATTAAAAATGGAATATAGTAATCCGTTTTTAAAATTAGAAATGGATCGTAAATTTTGTTTCTATTAGAAACGGATCATTTCTGTTTTGAATATTAGAAATGGAATTCTTCTATTACAATTTTGTTTCTAATTAGAAACGGAAAATTAAATTGCGTTTCTATTTGATTTGCAACGAGCATTTTAACAATGATAAATTTTTGTTTCTAAATCCATTTCTAATGTTATTAGAAATGGATTTTTCCATTTCTAAACTGTAATTTTCTTGTAGTGACTATTTTACAAATTACACTCATCCCCATTGGCACACTTACAACTATAAGTTCATTCTCATCACATGACTTAAGTTTATTATACATGACAAATGCAGATTATATGAATGAGAATGTAGCACCAGGGTCAATCAGTATATGAGCTAACTTATTAAAAAAGCAAGCCATCCCCGTTATCACATCTAGTGTATTCTCCGCATCACGCTCTATCACTGTATAAATTCTAGCTTTCTACACATTCTCTACTACATTTGCCTATCCAATAGGCCTCTCTTGAGCTCGTGGAGATCTACTTGCTTCATTATATATAACAGTTGATCTTACTAGGTTTGGAAGTCTACCAGCTCTTCCATTCCTAAGAGCATATGATCTTTGCACATATTACTCCCCCAGTATATCCTTTGTGTTAGTATAGATGTGCCCTAGGGCCATTATGTATGTAAACATTGAATAATAATCCCTTTGGCAATAAAATATTCTTTTAGATAAAGTGTTTGTTTATTTGAATATTTACCTTTAGTATTATGTTAAATGAGTTTATTATCAAGAGTTGATAATATGAGTGACAAACTTATTTAGTACATATACTATAAATGTTCATAGTTG
>CATIWO010356677.1:0-20277 GCA_949673435.1 Macaranga tanarius | reverse complement strand
ATAATAGTAATAATAATGAAATTAATAATTTTTTAATTTTGTTAATATATATGAAAACTATAAAATTAAGTTCAATAATAAATATTAATATCTATATATTATTTATTCATATAATATCCGGTACTATATTTGATTTTTGGTTCGGTACGGTTTCGATTCGGTTCCGGTATGCTTTTTAACAAATCTCCAGTACCGTACTAAATTAGTAAAACTGTTTGGTTCCATTCGGTTCGGGATTAAAATTAATCGGTTCGGTATGGTTTTTTTATCTATCAATTCGGATTTTATATTCGATTCGGTTTTTTCTCCGTCCCGTGCTCAGCTCTAAGTGATCTATGCGAGTAAATTTTTAATTAAAATTTAAGATTTCATCAGTCGTTGTGTTTATTAAAAAAATTGGCATAGACTACAATAACCTTAATTTTGACAATTTTTGCAAGCAAAATTGTTGTAGCTGACGAATGATGAGAGTAGTCTAATAGTCTGATATAAACGGATCGAAATAGTTCGGAAAATATAAATTCTCTAAATCCGACTCAAAAGTTGAAGAATTTAAAAATGAATTTTCCGGATCCAACTCAGAAAATTTAAATCTTCGTTCCAAATTACTCTGAATTTTTGGAGCAATTCAAAGCTGAGATTTAGAGCAAATAGAGATTTTAAAATGGTTCGGAGCAAAACCAAGAAAAAAATATAAAAAATATATTTAACACTTACTAAAATTTTTTGTCCTCTTTTTATTACAAGAAAAAAATGATTTTAAATTCTAAAGTTACCTCCCTCAACATAAATCTAAAAAATAATTTATAAATATTTTCATAAACTTTTAACTTTTCCATTAAAAAATCTTATATTTTAAATATTTTAAAATTTACTTCAGAATTTTCAACTATATTATTTAAAAAAATTTCTAATAGGGGTCAAATAAAAAAGTTTGAAATGGAAAAAAATTGAGATACTAAAAATATTAGTAAAAAATCAAAATTTCATTTCCGTTTGTAGTGATGGTTAAAAGTTCTTATTATACACACAAATTTCGTGTATGAAAAATTATACAAGAAAATTGAGGAACAAATTGAGAACTTTATTGAATTTGAGAAAAGTGGAGTACAATCTCTAATAATATTCTTATTACAAAGAATATGGATCCTCTGATTCGAATCATGCAACAATCCACGTGCTTCAAGGGCTTTGTAGCTTGATCTTGAAATAATTCGATGAAGAGCTGATGAAGAACACCTTGATGATCTTGTAGAACTTTGAAGAACACCTTAATGATCTTGTAGAATTTCGAAGAACACCTTGATGATCTTGTAGAGATTTTAAGTTGTAATTTGGGCAGAGACTTAATGCTTATATTGTGTATGATTTGAAGCATGGGAGGCACATCTATTTATAGGCATCTTATGGAGGTAGTGTAGATGTTATGAAATTCTATAACTCTAGTGGTAGGATTGATTTTGACTACATTTAATGTAATTTGATTAGCTCAATTACATCATTATTTAAATAAATAATAATTTAATTATTATCTATTTATCATTATCTTAATAACATGTTTGAAATAATTTGATTGGTCATTAAAATAATTTAATTAAGATAATAAACCAAAATATTGTATTGGTCCAAAAATCTTTATAAATTTATTAGACTAAAACATATAATTAGCCTAATTAAATTATTTAATAAACCAAAAATATTTTATTGGTCTAAAAATAATTTATGAAAATTTATGTGTCTACAAATGTAAATATACATTGGACATCTTACAAGAAACAGGTATGCTTGGTTCCAAACCTGCTACTTTTCCTATGGAGCAGAACCACACATTGACATTAGATCAAAGTGCACTTCTTGAAGATCCAGTCTTTATCGTCGCTTAGTTGGCCGATTGATCTATTTAACCATTACTCGACCAGAGCTTTGTTACTCAGTCCACATTTTGTCCCAATGCATCAGCCACGACAAGGACATTGGATAGCAGCTCTTCGCATCTTACGGTACCTTAAATCTGCTCCAGGTCAAGGGATCTTTCTCTCTTCCACTTCTGCCCTTCATCTCAATGCTTATTGTGATTCTGATTGGGCTGGTTGCCCCATCACACACCATTCCCTTACTGGTAATCTTATATTTCTTGGTCATTCTCCCATCTCTTGGAAGACCAAGAAACAGAATATTGTCACTCGCTCTTCTGCCGAAGCGGAAGACCGCTCCATAGCTCATACTGCTTGTGAACTTATCTGGCTCCGCACTTTGCTACATGATTTGACAATCATTCACTCTCCGCTAGCTCGCTTGTATTGCAACAATCGTGCTGCCAATCCAGTTCAACATGAACATACCAAGCATATTGAAGTTGAATGCCATTTCATTCACGATTGTATCGAGAATGGCTCCATCTCTACTTCTCACATCTCAACCCATCTTCAACTTGTTGACATCTTCACTAAAGCTCTCGATCATCAGCAGTTCCATTTTCTTCTTGGCAAGTTGGGCATTCGAAATCTCCATACTCCAATTTGAGAGGGCGTATTAGGCAAAGTCAACTATTTCCAGCTATGTATATTTATTCCTAATTTGTATTCCTTAATTTAGGCATTCAAATATTTATTTTCCTTTTATATGTAGGGTTCCTCTTGTATATAAACATGTTTTACTATCAATAATAAACTTAAGAAAGATATTTCAGCATTCTCTTCTACCATATGACAGAGGCAAACCCGTTGCCATCGAAGAATAAAATTAAGGTTAAGGAAAAAAAAAAAAAGTAAGTTGTTGACCAATTTAAATGATTAAATCTACCATTTTTTTTTAATCCAACAACAAATGATTCAATCTTCATCATCCGAGTTAAATGTAATCTTTTTAGCCTTTGGAGCATCTGCAGATATTTCTCTGAAGTGTGCCCCATAAAGCTTCGATTCCTGCATTGATTAACAAAAGAAACCATCAGTAGCTTGGACTTGCGCAACCAAGCAAGGCGCAAAACACATAGGTAGTACATAAACATCAACACATAAGTAGTACATAAACATCAACACATAAGTAGTACATAAACATCAACACATAATTAGTACATAAACATCTCCTTGTGCAACCCAGATATGCAGTAACCAATGAAAATAAGAACATGCAGAGTGTACAACAAAATGCGGCACAAAATATCATGCAAAAGAAATTTATACCTTTTTCTTCACGTGAGTGCCGAATTTTAAAAGGGCATCTGGAACAACTTGCCCAGCTTCACGGAGAACATTCACCAGCTCCCCTGCAAGTCCCTAGAATAGAGTTATTGTCATTTACCAAAAATTACATGACAGACTGATAATTCAATATTTTGACCTACAAATTAAATAGTAGCCCTAAAAGAAATTATCAGTCACCTTATTGTGATGCGTGAAAAATGTATGGGCAACACCCTTCTTACCAGCCCTTCCTGTCCTACCAATTCTGTGGACATAATCCTCTGTAGTAAGTGGAAAACTATAGTTGATTACAACTTCAACATCTGGCACATCCAATCCTCGAGCAGCAACATCAGTAGCCACCTACAAAAAAAAAGATGTAAAGCAACACCCAGGTTTATTCTCAAACATAAAAAATTGAAATAAACAAGGTTCATATGCCAAAGTTTGAACTAGAATGGTTCGTTAGCTAATGGTCACATAAGAATTAATTTTCATCATCCCAATAATTAATTCAACGGTGAATTACTATTTACCCCCTGTGGTTTGTCAAATTACACTACTTCATCTCTGACATTTGAAAAAATATTTATTCATCCCTGACATTTGCTTTTTATTATACTACTTCATCCCTACAGAATGATTAATTAATGCTAAAAAAGGCAAATTTCATGGATGAATAAGTAATTTTTTAAATGTCAGAGATCAAGTAGTGTAATATATCAAACCACAGGGGGTAAATAGTAATTCACCCTTAATTCAATGTCATAAATAATAAGAGAAAAAAGATGGTTAAAATGCAGTTCTTCCAACACATGAAAAATTAAAAAAATGGTTAACCTAAGCAGACTACTAAAAAATGGTTCACCTAAGCAGACTGTATAATTATGGTGATTGTACAGTTGTAATTAGAACTTCAATTTGCAAAATACCATCAAAGGAAAGCTGCCATCCTTGAACAATGATAGTGCCTTTGTCCGCTTTTCTTGTGCTTTGTTGCCATGTATAGAAACAACCTTCCAACCACTAGAACACCAAAAAAAAAGCGGGGGAAAAAGTGGACAGCAGTATGTTAAAATCATTAAATAACTTCCCAATTGTACCATTCAGCGGCTGCTTTTTAGCCAGAAAAGTTGACTTGGCAAAAACATGATACAAAACCACAATATTCTACCTTCTTTTTAGCATTCCATCAAGGCGCTCAGCTTCCTTTTGGTACAAGGCAAAAACTAATACTCTATTCCTGATCACAAGTATTACCCATGAATGAGTTGGACGTTCAACAAGTGAACATTTAGTAGATGTAAGAAAATACTTGTAGGAATTTAAATGTGTTTGTTTCTAGAATACTTGTAGGAATTTAAACGTGTTTGTTTCTAGCTCTAAATATCAAAAATAATAATAATAATAATAAATAACAAATTGGAAATCAGAATTAAAAAAAACTCCCTTTCATTTTTGCTTGGCATAAGTATGGTTAAGAAGTTTTAGTTCAGAGGACAGTTTTTTTTACCATTTGTCTCTATCAAAAAATCAGTAGAAGACCAATGAAATCCAGTTATTTCAGATAATCTCTTGACAAGTTTTTCAGTTTTGGTTATCAGTTCAGTTATCTCAGAAGTATCACCTGAAACAACCAATTTAAGTTACTAATATAAGGTTCTGATTTTCTGTTAGTACTATATATATATATATATATATATATATATATTTTTGCAGATTTAAGATTTTTCTTTCTTAGTATATATATATTTTTGCAGATTTAAGATTTTTCTTTCTTAGTAGTGAATAAATTGATAGTATATAAATCATAAACTTTAACTTCTTATGGGCATCAGTTTGCTTACATTTTAGTTAACTAAAGTAGTCAGTTCAGATATACTATTACACTCCCTTCATGTCCAGATTTTCTACACATTCGAAAATCCGGACACTTGGCAAAGAATGGAAATCAAAGACAGGCAGTGAAAATGTTAGAAGATCAGTGTGGTAAAATGGGCGTAAAAATCAGAGGTATGTCTGAATAAGGAATGACTGTATTCATTGGAAGGTCAAAACAATGTCATTAAACAAAAGACGACAGACGCTAACATGACTTCCATACATTGTGAAAATTTATAAATGCATTCATGTGGCTAATTAAGCACATCAAAGTTAAAAAAGTAAATGATGGAGCTAGAGCACTTGGCAAAGAATTCAAGAAAGATTCAACATCTCTAATTCCTTCTAGGAATTTTAGTCATAGTTCCTAAACCAAACGAAACCGAAGAAAAAGTAGGAGTCATTATTTTAATTCTTTTTATTTAATTTTTTAATTCAAGTGGGAAAAATATAGCAGAGTACATGTCATTATATTATTGGTTCTCATTTTAAGTGGATCCTATTACTGACAGAATTAGAAACAGTTTTTAGTGATAAGGTGTAGCTGTTCCATTTTAAAAACATTTAGAGCCTAATTGAGACAAAGCAGAGGTTAGGAGCATAGGGGCATACTTATCTCTCCTTAATAAGGTTAGAGGCTTTCTAGTTTCTACTAACTAATAGATCTTTTTATCATCAACCTACTTTCTGGCTATATATTCTTAAATCTTAACAATGCCGAAATCAATTATATCTTAGCCTTTGCTCCCCTTAAAAAAAGGGTGCAAATTAATTATCAATCCGATGATTCAAGCAAACACAACTCTAACAGCGCACATGTACACACATAAAAGCAAATAAAGAAGTACCGTTGGGATTTGTGATATTTTTCTAGCAAAGCAAGTAAACGTTTATCACGCAGATGTTCATCCAGGACCTACATTTAGAGAAAAGATGTGTTGCAGTAGCAGTGGTTATAACAGAAAAGGATATCTTAACATTGCAAGGCATTGAGAAACCAAACCTCAACTATTTGCATGACATCATGGTTGGCAGCTGTATCCTCCGAACCTACAACTACCTGAAAGAGGCTCAATAATTTTGCAAAAAATGCAGATAACCAAAGAAAATTGAATTACATATGAGGATTCCAAACCTTAACAGGGTTAGGATCCATATATTCCTCAGCTAGGTTATGAACATCTAGAGGCCATGTAGCACTGAACATTATCATTTGGCGAGCTGTATATTAAATAGATCATAATAAAAAAAAAAAAAACCAAAATGTTATGTTAAACACATTCAATAGAATTTACAATAAATTAGAATTACTATATAAATTGAATTTAAAAGCTTAATTAAGATCTTCACAAATCCAAAGCTGATTTATTCATCAGATTTTCTGCTGTTATTAACTCCATGAAATTCCCTGAGCCCCTCCCCCCCCCCCCCCCCAACACAATAAACCATAGCATCGTCTTTACCTTTTTTTATCCAAAGTTATTGTATCAAAAGCTGAAGCTTAAAATTATAACTTTCTAAAGTTATCTTACAATACCAATACAAAAATATATACATACCACAAACATCGATTGATTCATATAAGGTAATCTAGAAAATGTTGAGCAAATGAAACAAGATAACTTTTACTTCTAGTGACCACAATTTTGGTTGTTGTCGATGGTTCTTTCATAGAGACTAATAAGTGAAATGCGGAAAAACACAATCACTTCCAGAAGAGTGGTGCAGTGGTAAGTTAATTCTGCCATCAATAAGAAATGTTCAGCAATATGAAACTAGTTAACTTTTAGTGACCACGATTTGGTAGTTTCATGTTGATGGTTCTTCATAGAGACTAATAAGTGAAATGCAGAAGAACACAATCACTTCCAGAAGAGTGGTGCAATGGTAAGTTAATTCTACAATCAAGAACCTGACCCTTTTTTCTTTTTCAACTTTTTCATTTTGAAAAAACAAACATAATGAGAAAGAGGCATTAATAATATCACATACTGGAACATGTGTTGCTCAATATGGAGCGAACTTCCTGTCTAAATCCCATATCAAGCATTCTATCTGCTTCATCAAGAACCTGCAGAAATTAATGTGAAATGTAAGACTTGCATATGAGAATATGCAATAGGGATGAATTCCATGCCTGCAACAGCAACTTTGGCAGAAATAGAATGATATTTTTTTAAGACTAATATATCTTGACCCTGAACTATTGCAAGGCACTTGCAATATTGCCTAATAAAGTCTCTTGATTGTTCAACTGCAAACTCAAAAGTTTGACCACACCCTTTACAATATTGAAACTTACAACTGTTAATGGTATGAATACTAATTGGAGAAGTGTTATTCGTTGAAACCAGATTAGTAATTCAAACCAAAACTTTATCCTAGATTTTTTCTGTTTTATTTCGTTTTCCCTTCTTAGATCTACTTATTCCCTTTGGCTATTAATTTTGTTTATATATTTGCTATGGCATAACCAAGAATTTATGTTAGTGGGTCAATATAAATATTTTAAATAAAATAATTACATATAATAAATGTATCTTTTACAAGGAAAATATGCATAATAACGTGAAAAAAAAAAATCTCAATGCTGTACTTGGTTTGGTGATGTATATTTTTATATCTCATGATAACTAACTCTCTGAAAGTTTTAGTTAAGAAAAAGTTTTTATTGGGGGTTAATCATATAAAAAATTATGTAATTAATAAGGGTCTTTTAAAACCTTTCATAAGTTGAGTGGGGTTGATATGAATTTTTTAATGTAGTCAATCATAGAAATTTCTATCATTAGAGGGATCTTTTTGAATTTTTTACGTCAAACAGCTGCTCAACATCATATTTGCATGGGTTCAGAGAAACTACCCCTAAAAAATTAGCTGCAATTTAGATTGAAGTTAACTGCAGATATTGCAGTGGTGATGACAAAATGGGTCATCTCATTCTGAAGGAAGCCTCGGGTATTTTCTAAGTATCAAATAGCATGAGAATTGATCATTTTTTGCTCGTACATTTTAATCCGAAATAGGGAGTTTCAAATGTGCTGTCCTCCAGCAATTAAAGATATCAAGCTTGACAAGCTTGGGTCACTGAAGTAGGTTTCTCATTTTCTTTGTCCTTGCACCTTTTTCTAGATTTTCTGATGTTTGTCCACATTCTTATCTTTTTAATTGCCTGTAATCAAATAATCTACTGTATAACTTGAATTTTCAAGTTAACTGATAGTACATTTTCTTTCAAAACTGCAAATACAAACAAAACAAAGAGTTCTAAATCAGCTCAATTAATTTGTCACTGTAGGATTTCAGTTTTGGTTGAAAAATATAGTTCTTCAGCACAAAGTAAGGCAGTGATATCTCTTCCATTGCCTAAAGCAAAAACTACAAAATAAGGGCTCACTTTACTAAAGGAATTTTGCGATTAACTAAGAAAACAAT
Organism: Macaranga tanarius; assembly: GCA_949673435.1. Classification (NCBI taxonomy): domain Eukaryota; kingdom Viridiplantae; phylum Streptophyta; class Magnoliopsida; order Malpighiales; family Euphorbiaceae; genus Macaranga; species Macaranga tanarius. The sequence goes on along the minus strand of CATIWO010356677.1, from coordinate 11,776 downwards.
AGGCAAAAATATTAGAATAAGGAATAGAGTAAATGAAAACCAGAAGTCACTCAAATTTAAAGGGTGAAAAAGAATACATTAAAACAAAAAATAATAAATGGAAAAAAAAAAAAAAGGACAGTGAGATGAGAACAGGTGCAATGCTGGAAAAGTGGAGTAGAATTAGAGAAAGGAAGAGAATATCGAGCAAGAAAGAAGACGCAGGTAGAATAGGGTAAGAAAAGAAACATTGGATGTGTGGAAGGACACCAAATAAAGAAGACAACTTACTTATTATCCTTCATAAAAATGAACAAAAATCATTCTAACAAAGCAACCACTATCTGCCTTTAGAAAGAAAAAAAAAAGCACATGCCTAAGTGCTGAAGCATGCATCTTACTGAAGGATTGTCAGCAAAATGGGTAAAAGCTGCAGACCACTTCTCCATTTTGCTTAAGCATGGAGTTTTGGCAATTTTAACTATGCTAGTTCCACTATTTTACTTTTATGAAAATTTGAACCAAGCTTATATATTGACTGAATGATCTGCCCCTAATCACATCAAACACAAAATGAAAACTATTTTACTTTTATGAAAATTTGAACCAAGCTTATATATTGACTGAATGCTCTGCCCCTAATCACATCAAACACAAAATAAAAAGAAAATGATAATTTAGCAAACGGTTAATGTGCAATTTCTTACTTACCACAAAAGATACTTCTGTTAGGTGGCATACATTCATTTCAATAAGATCCTTCAAACGACCAGGGGTTGCAATGACAATGTCCTGAGAGAATAATGAAAAAGAGCATAACAGTAAGTAACTATTACTAGTGTAGCACACCTAACATATGCATCACAAATGAATATTGAGATGAATGCATGTAAGCATGTATGAGTACAAGGAAAAGTGAGAAAGATTTCTTTGCAAGAGATATACATCACGAAGGAATGTAGACAAAAATATGTAAGAATGTACGTCTATAAGGAAAATTTTCTTTGCAATAACAAAAGGATTCCATATGCAGAACAAAAGAACACCTAGAAACCCACACGAATATATTTATCCAGCCAAAATATTAAAGCTTTCATAGATATGTCTATCGTTGTATATAGAACATATTACAACAACAGCTCTCAATACCACTGATACAGAGCACATCAACAAGACGTGCACAGAGAAAGAGCTGCAGTCTATGACAAGTATAGTGCAGTGGAATAAACCAATATCATGGTGAATATAAAGATAGAAAAGTATAGATGAAAATGTGTATTTCTCTGCAGGGACAAGTAAATTAATGAGACTGACTATTGCAAAAAAACAAAAACAAAACAAAACAACTCGTGGATATATTTGGCCAGCTGTCACAACCAGAATTACTATCTGTTACTGGAACCAAGAACCCAAATGAATTAAATCACCCATCTATAATTCTCATAATTTTATAACTATGACTATCATCTGTTTCTTGAGCAGTAGTAATGAGCAGACAAACCACCCAAAAACAAAATTCATTTATCTATCATTAAAAAATATGTGAAGATTTGTGTTTCTGAAGCAAAGACTTTCTTATGTTTCTTAGAAACAAAATTTATCCAAAGGCAGCAAAAACTGCACAAATACATGGATGGAAGCATAAGAGAAGCCCCTAGAGATATTAGTTAGAAGCTTAAATGTAGAAAAATGAAGAAAAGCAGAGGCAAAAGGAAAACAAAATTCATCTAAAGCATTAAAATTCCTCTGCAATCAAAGACTGCACATCACTAAGCATGAGGGCCAAGTCTTCAAACTGCCTATCAGAGACCCTAAAGTCTGAAAAATGAAAAGAACAGAAAGGTCGAGAAATTAAAAGTTAGGGGAAGCCAGAAAATATTGCCTAAAAATACAAATGGGCCGTCAATAGCATTCCAAGTTTAACTTCAAGTCATATTTTTCAGCTTTCATCAAGGCTGTATCTTGCAGGTCTTAGCATCTCATAATTTTAATATTTCTAAAGTTATGTTTAATTTGGTAACTACTATGTTCTGAATTAGGTAGCTGCCCCAAAGTATATCTTCATGTTTTATTAATAGTGTGTTAAAATAAAAAATGAAGGAAAGAAAATGAGAAAAGCATGAATTTCTAATCTTTAGTCCCTAATTGTTTTGGATAGCCAACCCAAGTTAACTTTTTTTTTTTTTGAACAAACTGACCCAAGTTAACTTGGGATCTAAGGCTTCACTGCATTAAGTTGAGCTGAGGATTACAGGGAGGAGAGAAAACATTAAGACAAATGCTGGAATTTATGAAAAAACAAAAATGGAAGTTGAAAATGTTGAAGTGCAATATTATCCTTGAACAAAAACATCTGTAAGAGATGAAAGGGTCTTCTAGTAATTTATTATCAACTTTCTCTTAAGTTTCAAGAATTACCATGAGGCCCAAAAGAAAACTCTCCGTATTTTCTTTTGTGCTCGTTTTTTTCCCTTCTCCAAACAAGGGAAAATGTCATGTGAAGTTTTTTTTCTTTCCTCTCACTTTCTAACAAAGTACAAACCATGTGTAGTATAGACACAGTATTGAGCTTTCCTAACTCAAAATTCAAGTTTAAAAAACCAAGGTCTTGCAGAATTAGGAGGACAAAAAATCAGTATACATTCATTTTTTATTTTTAACATTCCACTGAAAAAAAAAATGATGCCCGCATATACCTCTGTTTCTTTTTTCTTTCAATTGAATAAAGATTAGTTTGAACAAAGTTAGAATATCTAGACCTCCAGGAAACATTGAGATTTAATGCTAACTTCATGCAATTCTTTCTTACTATAATCTTTATTCTTCCTCTTTGTATCTACACCTCCACACAAAGACTCTTTATTGTAATTCTGAATGCCAAACTTTTCTCTATCAAATTTACGAAAAACAACATTAAATCTGTTCGTTACAGCATTGGAAATCCCTTCAACAGTAGTGAACCCAATCCTATTTCCTAAATGTAACATCAAGCTAAGTTCCATCATATTATTCTTGTCAAACCTTAAGACCCTAAATTCCCTTGTACTGAAAGATCATTCATCGCAACCTCTTGCTTCACTAACCGGTGCCCATAATTTCCAATATACAGGATATCAATTCCTTCATTTACATCAGACACCCACAAAAATGAAGTCTTCTCCACCCCTAGCTGAAGAATTAAATGATAAGTTCCCAGGAAAAACGACCGTTCAAAAATATTACATGGAGGAGAGTGTCATCCTAGAACAATGAAATTGTAGGACTCTAGGCTGCAACTCCCATGCAAATTTTCTCTTAGACATAAAAACGGCGATTTATAAAAAAAATAATCAAATTTTCTTTTTACAGTTTGAGTGTAATAAAAATATAACCATGTATAAATTATAGAAATAAAAATGGATAAGCATAGGTACAATCAAAAAAAGAAAAAGGGAGAGAGAACAGATAATCATACAACACCAGACTTCAGAGAAGATATTTGAGGTCCCTTGGATGTTCCTCCATATAAGCAAACTGATTTTACACCACAAGGCTCTCCAGCATCTCGCAAAACAACTGAAATCTGAAACAAAAAAAGCATAAAGAAATAATTATCCCACGTTTAAGGAATAGGTCTCTATCAATCGTATAAGCGGGTTATGAGAACATAATCTAGGAAAAGGAAAGCAAATTCTAATAAAAACAAGAAAAGCAAATACAGCAATAGCAATGAAAGTAATGAACTAACAATAAAAATTCTAATTAAAGTAGCGGATTCAACTTTATCACAAAAAATATATATATATATATATTTCTTTCTCTTTTTTTTTCTCTTGTACAGCTACATTGTAAGACTAGTTCCAATTGTTATTTTCTTTTCTAGATTTTATATAATTTTCTCTTTTCATATTTAAACAAATTCTTTGCAATTAAGCACCATGGAAGACCTCCAGGATATACATGAATATGTCTACCACAAATATTGATGAATGCAATTTGACTTCATTGTTCTCTCTTTCAATTGACTATTCTCAATTATTGGAAATAGTTAATTTAATGGGTCATTTAGATATCAAATAGACAGCATGACATAATAACAGCATCTTCTTAGGTTAATATAAAAATAAGTTGATAAAACATTATCACACAATCTTCACCATTTGTCATGCAATTCTCTCAATTCCATAAATGAAGTAGCAGCAAAATCATGTTTGCTATAATTCTCAAAAAAAAGAAAATCATGTTTGCTATAAGACCATAATCATTTGCCAATTCATCACTACAAAAGGCTGACATTTCAGGCAGTACAGATACTTACTTGATCAGCTAATTCTCTTGTGGGCGCGAGCACAAGACAAAGGGGATTCACCCTCTTCGCTGATGCCCCTTTTCGCTTGCTCAAAACATGCATTGCTGCTGGTATCCCATATGCCAAAGTCTTGCCTAAATACAAATTAAATAAATATATAAAAAGAATATCAAATTACAGAATCAAACTTTTATATAGCACAAAAAAAAATACCAGAGCCGGTCTTTGCAATCCCAATAAAATCACGACCGTCCAACAAAAAAGGCCAAGCATGAGCCTGTATTGGAGATGGATTCTTGAAAGTTTGGCAGCATTGTAGAACATTATCAGGCAAATTCGACTTAGAAAATGATTTTAATGGAGCATATTTTGCTTCATTCGCATCTTTTCCAGAAACAGTCACTCTCTCTTCATCACCTTGTTCGTAATTAACTTGACACAATTCCTTATTTGCTTCACGGGTTTCTCTGTGAGTCTCCTTTTCTCTGTCCTGGTTCTTCTTCTTCTTCTTCTTCTTTTCTTTCTTTGAGACTTGTTGAAGCTCTGTTTCTTCAAATTTTCTCTTCAAATTAACTTCATTTGGTTGGTCAGATTCAGATGCAGGTTCCCTGTGCTTATTTTTCTCTCTTTTCTTCTTCTTCTGCTTACCAGACATGTGGGTGCTTGGGGACTCTTCTTCTTCTTGGAAAATAGTAGCAGTTTCTTCAAGTTTTTTACCCATGGCCGCAGACAAAAGTAGAAGAAGAAGAAGAGCGGAGAGCTTGGGAAGAAGAAAGAGGGGTTTTAGGTTTACTCCACTTTTTCAACACAGTAGCTAATACATACACCATGGCATGCATTAACTCACCCTTTAACTTTTAAAAATTATTCTCTTGAGCCCCTGTACTTTATTTTTCTTTTATTAAACTCTTGAACATTTGTTTTTTCTTTTGAAAAGTACAGCGAACACTGAGATATGACTATTTTAGAAAATATAAGATACGGGACATTGGGATTAATTTATAAATATTAAAAATATACAGATCAATTTCTAACTCCAGTTCATCTAATGAAATTATATTTGGTGTATTAGGATTTAAAATTAAAGACACACGTGTCTCGTGTGTCTTTAAATTTTTTTCAAAAAATGCCCCGATACTTTTATTTATTTTCAGACACTGGTCCAAAAATGTTTCTGACAAGTTTTCAAAACATTTCGGTCTTCGATACTTGTCCAACACGGGATATAGCTCTTTATAGAAGCATATGTGCTTCATAGAAGTACAATTTTTTATTTATGTAATTTTTAAATTATGACAAAATTAATCTTATGATTTTTATATGCTATTTTAATTAGCATGTATGTTATCAGTTTTTACATTTTAATATCCTTCTAAATAATTTTATTAAAAATTTATAATTTAATGTTAAAATAATATGAAACTTTAATAGTAAAATCATTTTATTGAGTGATATAATATTCAAGTAATTATAACGAATTTACAATAAATCAAGTTCATATATATTTTTAATTTTATTATGAATAAAATGGAATAGTTTTTAAAATAAATTTATAATATTTTTAAAAATGACCAATTTTTATCATTGAAATTAAATGTCAAATAGAGTATTAAAGTATAAAAAAATATAAAATATAAATACTGAAATATCAAAAAAATTAAAAAATATATTTTTTTTTATAAACCAAATTGGATTAAAATTATATTATTTCCTTACTCTTTTATTATGAGCTCTTACAATGATACACATATGTGTATCATACAAATGTAACTAAAAACTGTTAAATTAATTATTATTTAATTATAATTATTGATATAAAATTTGTAATACATATCAATAGTTATAATTAAATAAACTTAATTTAATATTATTTAATTTTATTTGTATAGAAACACATATTTATACGAAAAAACTCTTTAATATGAATGTTTCACAAAATATACTAAAAAAAATTGTCAAAGTTTGTAGCAAATATTCATGATAAAAAAATTAAGATTAAAAAAGCTCAGATCCTTCCATCTTTTATCTTTCATCTTTCTTAACCCCTTTTCTACCAAATATTTTTTTTAAAAAAAAAGTAAAACAATTTTTTTATTTCAAATTTTTTTATTTTTTGCATAAGACCTGTCGGGTCCATGCCCGAATATTTAATATTATATTTGGATATGACTAAATTGTATAAAAAATAAGTTTGATTGAAGAACTTAATTAAAAATAATTAAGTTCAAGGGCTGAAATGCATTTGATCATCAACCGCCCAAATCCTTCAATAATAATTTTTTAAAAAAATATATAAAATTACGTGTTTAGCACATGAAAAGCGGTGGAATAAATCATCACCGCTTTTCATGCAACGTGATGGACCTAGAGGTGAGTCTTATACCATATGGTACCAGAAAATCAAAAAGTAATTAGGAAAGAGAGAGAGAGAAAGAACAGAGAGGCGAAGCAAAAACAAAGAAAAGCAAGGCAAAGAAATTGATAGAGGAGGAAGTTTCTGTTTACAAAGGAGATTTTTGGTGCTATGTTCGAGCAAACCAAAGCTCGAAGGAGTAGAAGGAAACAACGACGTTTGTGAGTGAATTTCCTTCTTTAAAACCCTATATTTTTTTGTTGAATAATTGATCTGGTTGTTGATTTGGGTGTTTGAAATAAATTGGTTATTTTCAGTTTCTTTAGAAATTTTAAAATTTTTGAACGTTGGATTTGGGAGGGAGGCGACACCTCAGTGTTAGAGGCGGCACTTCTTCCATTTAAAACCTCAGAGGCAGCGCCTCTGAGGTATAAGGGCGGCGCCTTTGCTTCTATAGGGGTGGCACCTCTTCATTTTAAAAAAAATGGGGGCGCATGCCTCTGTTGCTTGATGGGCGGTACCTCTTCAATTCAAATTGCTATAGACGGCACTTTTGTGGGTTTAAGGCGACGCCTCTATTTAAATTTGGAGGGAAAATGTGTACTGAATTAATTATTTGAAATGCTCTTGTTTACTGAGACTGATCCTGAGACACTCTACTTGGCTGAAACTGAGTTTTACTTAAGAAAATTTTGATATTTGAAAGATTATGATAAATTGAATATTAAAGGGTTGTAGTAAGACCGTGCCTGAAGTACAGCAGGGTTCAATGAGATATAAGACTGTGTCTAGGACACACTAACTCATGTTATTTCCTGTATCTCGGATACAGTGATATGAAATTTATGAAAGCCTTTGGGGCTACTATGAGTGGTTTACGATAATGGTATACATACCTGACCCCGAACCTTCAATGTGCTGATTGGTACCCACCACATTGACAGCAACCTGATTATATACTGTTAAAATGATTCAATTGTAATTTGATATACATATTTGGATTGACTATGGTTTGAACCTTTGATTTACAGTTGCACCCAGTTAGTTTTATTTTGTTATTATTTAACAACTTTTATTGATTGGTTTAAAATTATTTTTATTATCATTTGAAATGTTATTTATTCAGTTATCATGAGTGTATTGTCTAGTCTACTTACTGAGTGTTTTTACACGAAAATACTCACCACTCCCTTTTATAAAATTATTTTCTTTTCAGCTTAGATGCTTGTATATATTGTATAGAGTGCATATGGTGATCCTATGGGTAGCTCAATCCCTGGACATCCATGGTGACGAGACACATATCCTACATTATATACGACATGACCTTGATGCCGAGTTATCCTTCTGAGTATCGATAAATCCTATAGCAGTCGAGTATCGGACTCACACGGTGAGGAATGACTTTTCAGATGGGTGTCTGACTGTCATCTATGTCGCTTACAAGACACAGACAGGAGTCTGAGTCTCTCTGACTTGGACTTAGTCGTTATTTGATGCTGCTAACTTCATTCTTTTTTTACCGGTTGAGGGTTGAGAATTAGAATTATTGCTGCTACTTTTGGGTGTATATGAGGGCAGCTCATCCTAGGGTAGTTAGGTTACCACCCTCTAGGGTTGATAAGGCTTTTTGATCTTTTGGTGTATTATGTTTGTATATCCCCCTTTCCCCTAGTCTCCCCTCACTGTTGAACACTAGTTATGTACATTATTTGTTGATGTATATATATATGTACTTTATTTTATCCCTTTTGATGAGTTTTATCTCTTGTCATCTATGTTACAGGATGAATGGTGGATGTTATGTATGTTTGGTATTGTTATTGTGAAATAAGCAAAGTTATCAGATAAATCAATTACCTCAGTAGAAAGGCATAAAGGCTTAATCTTGTTTGATACTTTCTTATAAGTGGTACCTTTCCACGCTATTACTCCATGTTGGATAGTCAGGGTTGTAAGTCTGTCCAACGTAGGTGCTGGTGGGAGGGGTGTCACAAGACCGGACTTTTAAACTAGCTTTTAAAAATGTTCAACCCATAAATTTCTAAACTCAGTAAATAAATAAACAAATAAATATCATGTGTAATAATTTAATTAAAATATTTATTAAATGTAATTTATCTTAATTTTATTTATATTTACAAATAACATGAATTATTATGATGCATATATAATAAATTGTTAATACCAAATAGCATGATAATAATTGTGAGTGATGAAATTTAGCGCGCATTCAAGTGTTCGATGACTATAGCATTATGCTGGTTTTATAACCTATTTGAAAATACAATAACTAACCACAAATGCTAGCATTGGAGATGAGAATCACCACCTAGGTAATATTAAGGAATACATTTTTTGACAATTAGATTTTCTTAATACCCAATAACCATATCACAAAGATTGAGTTCAGAAATTAAGTATCAGCTTTGGGCTCTTTTGTCCTTTTGACTAGCTTCTATTTGTATTTTAATCCTTATGAGTCTTTATTTATTAATTATTTTATTATTACATACATTTATGGCATATTTTATCAAACAAACACCAAATTAAAAATATATCAATTCAAAAAAGGGGATAAAATAGAAAAGATTATGATCCAATCACATATAAAATTAATGCAAAAGGAGAATTTTCAACTGAAATGCCTTGTATTTCATAACTTTAAAAATAATTCAGATGTTATACATGAAATTTATATGATAAAAATCTACAAAATCAACTATGTCATCGCAACACTAACCGGTTGAATAGCAAAATTGGGACATAAGGCTGTCAATTCGTATTAACGGGTTATAAATGGATTATGTCGAGATACAAGTATAATATGAATATGGCCAACCCGAATACCGCTTAATTAATCGTGTTAAAACTCTAAATCTAAATACGAATACATTAATTGACAGGTTATATGACACAACTCATTTAACCTATTTAACTTATATAGATTTAAACATGTTTAAAAATATTATAGATATGATAATAACAAGTTTTAACATATTTAACAATCAAATTACAAAATATCATTAAAAAAACCAATTAAACATGTAAATAATATAATATTTTAAGGTTTAAAATTCAAATCCTAAATAATAGTTTTAAATTTAAACATCCAAATTTTAAGGTTTTAAATTATTTATATTTATAAATTAATCAAATAATATATATATTTTAAATTATTTATATTTATAAATTAATCAAATAATATATATATACATATATATATATATGCTATACTTGAAATTTATATGATAAAATTAAATTCGTAGAATTATAATAACTATGTTGTCACAATGACACCACTCAATCGAATAGCAGAGCTGGACATAAGGTTGACAATTCATGTAAAAGGGCTGTGAGTATAACACGAATGTGGCCAATCAGAATACGATCCATTTAATTAATTGTGTTAAAACTCTAAATCCAAACACGAATATATTAATTAATAGGTTATACGATATGACCCGTAAAATCTATTTTACTTATATTGGTGTAACTGTGTAAGCATGTTTAAATATATTATAGACACTATAATAATATGTGTGAATACATTTAACATTCAGATTACAAAATATCATTAAAAACCAATTAAACATATAAATAATATGATATTTTAAGAATTTTATTTTCAAATCCTAAATAATAATTTTAAGTTTAAATATCAAAGTTCTAAGATTTTAAATCATTTGTATTTGTAAATAATTCAATTAATATTTATTTAATTTCAAATTAGTATGTAAAATAATATTATATTATAATATAATTTTAGTATAAATATATAATTCTTATTACATTTAATAATTTAAATTTTTTCTTAATAATAAATTAGTATTGTATAGTATTTATTTGAGATTAATACTTGATATAAATCTAATTATTTGTATCAAAATTGCCTACCCTCAATGATATTAAATTATCAATAACAATTTATACCAATTTATGTATTTGTTTAATATTGATATTAATTTATACTAAATTATTGTAAGTGGTGAGGTTTATCGCGCCCCTAAGTATTCGATAAGCTCGGCATTGTGCAGACTTTTCAGCCCACTTGTAAGATACGAATTGAACCACAAAGGCTAAAATCGGAGAAGGAGTCACCACCTATGTAATAACCAAGACCACCAAATTTGTGGCAACTGGATTCCATGAAGGCTCAATTCCTTATTATATGCAGTATCATTCAATTTTATTAATTTTATCATACAATCCACGGGCCGGTTTTGGCCCAGAACCGGACCAGTCAAAACCAAAACCGGTCAAATCTGGAACCGGCTCTGAACCTTGGGAGGACCGGTTCAGGGCCGGTTCCTTCCCATATGGAACCATGAACCGGCGGTTCCGGTTCAGGTTCCAAACCAGAAAAAAATTATATATATATATATATATTCAATTAACTAAATTGACTAATTGATGAACTTTGCACCTTTGCTTCATTTATCTCTACAGCCTTTTCCTTGGTTGAATTCTCTTCCTCTGTGTTTGGATTCTTTTCTTCTTCAGCCTTTCTCTCATCTTGTAGTTCCTCTTTGGTTTTTAGCTTCTTCTTCAGCCTTTGTCTCATCCATTATAGAAGGTACGAAAAAGCACTTCTTTGGGCAATCCATGATGTGGACAAATCCTCTGCAAATTAGTAAATCTCTCTGATGCTTCACTCAGCGACTTATGTTTAAATTGCTGAAATGATGTGATTTTCTTTACAACCTTAGCCGTCTTCGAAGGTGAAAAGTATTTAGCAAGGGAAGCCTTTACTAAATCATCCCATGTCGTGAACGAACCAGCCAGTTGTGTTTTCAACCATATATTTGCCTTGTCCTTTAATGAAAAAGGGAACAAGTGCAGCCTTAATGCATCCTCAGTCATACCATTAAACTTAATGGTATCGTAAATCTCCAAAAACTTAGCAATATAGTCATTGGGATCTTCATTTATCATTCCAAAGAACTGAATTGTTTGCTAAATCATCTGAATCAAGGATGGCTTGATCTTGAAATTATTAGAATTGATAGAGGGTCTAGTGATGAGTGTGAAATATGCATGTGTTTAGCACTTTATTTTATTGCATATTTAGTTTAGAATTGCATTGTTTAGTTAGTTTTTAGTTAATTTAATTAGTTTTGTTATTTTATTTTAGTTTAAATAATTTTGTGTTAAAT
>CATIWO010356612.1:0-10332 GCA_949673435.1 Macaranga tanarius | reverse complement strand
TAAGCGGTAATAAACTCTAACCAACCATATGTGGATGACCGTGTCACCTCAGGTCAAAGGACCATATGCACCATTATGTCCAAGATTGTGATTGTTGACTAAAGTGAATATCCATGCAATCATAAATCTTACGTCACATGTTTGATCCACCCATCACATAATTATCCACATGTCTATTCTGATATCTCATATCAAGTAGTATAAGACTCACTACGTCCCACTATCGATATCACATACCGATCAAGGAAAATAGACAGAGGTGATAGTCTAGGGATTAATACTATCCATATATTAATCTAACGACTACGAACTTTCATAGTATATGTACTAAATAAGTTTGTCACTCATATTATCAACTCTTGATAATAAACTTATCTAACATTATACTAAGGATAAATACTCAAATAAACAAATACTTTAATTTAAATGAATATTTTATCGCCATAGGGATAAATATACAATGTCTACATACAATAATGGCCCTAGAGCACATCTATACTAATAATAAGATGAGGGTAATTATATGTTCAAGTTACTAAATTTTGCATTCATTTTAAAAGCAATCTTTTTATATAAACCTTTTTAAAACTTATTTTTACTTTCAAATCCTTCATTTTTCTTTTAAAATTCTTCATGTTTTACATCATTTTTTATTTTAAACCATTGTTTTATTTTACAAATAAGTATTCTTTTTGAAAAGGTATAAATACAAGGTCAAACATCCTCATAACAAAAGCAAATACAGTAGAGGTGTTGAAGAAAGAGATTAGTCATATTCTTTTTACTGTTTATACATGCTTTTTACTATTTTATGCTTATTGCTATGATTTTGTTATGCTATATATATAATTTTCCATATATTTAATTTTATGTTTGATTTTGTATATTTATATGGTCATTTCTTAGTTATATATAGTAGGCATGATTATTATGTTATATGCATGATTACTTACATCCTTTTGTGCATTTTTTTCCATGTCTTAGGCTAGTTCGGGATATTACATGTATGATTTGATATGATATGCTATCATATGTCATGTTTTACCATGTTTGGTATTGTATTCATACCATGATGTATTACATCTTAAATCCTTTTCATGACATGATTTACCATCATTTACATATTAGCAGCACTTCTGCCATGATCATGCATTGATATGCCATGCTACCTTTTTCATGATAAGCTATATATACATACTATGCTTTGTTTCACATTTTTGCTATTTTAAACATCTCTTTTTGTTATGCCAATGCTATATTTTGCAATGTTGTATATTATGCTCTACTATATATATGCATTTCTTTACCATGTTCACATGAATATATGCCTTGCATATCATCTTATGTGATGTCCACACATTTTGTATACTGTTATTATGTGCTTTTGTGGATATATTGTATTTGCGTTTGTATGTAGTGGTTAGTTCTCAGTTATATACATTCCGAATAAAAGCATCGCACCACATAGTAGGACTGGCATTGCTAAGCATCCAGGCGCTATAGAGATGCCTCGTATTATATGATGAGACTTCTCCTGCTAGCATTATATCTGAACCCAATTGTCTTATCCATGGGTAGATTTGGTTCCAAGCGAGGGATTGAGTTTAATTTGTCTAGTCTCTAACCAGACAATTTCTTGGGTGATACCGAGTGCAATTCCTCTTTTCTCCTGGCTAGGTGATAAGGTTGTAAGCACTTTCTAAGCCATCATTGAGCACTTCCAATACTCTTCTTCTATCCTTCTATTTTTCCATAACAAGTAAAAAGGGATAGTAAACAAAATCGGTGCCGAGTCAATGCACTAACGTCAACACTCCTCTTACTAAGCTTTTTTCTTTCAAAAATCAAAACGAAACCATCATTTAAATTTTTAATTTTATATTCACTAATTGTAGAAATCCCCCAAGATAATTATGAAATTGTCTGGATTAAAATGGGTGATAATTCTTAGATAATATTATCCTAACATATGCATTTTAAAATTCAAAAATTATTTTATGTATCTACAGAAGCGAATGCCTCTATATTAAGCATGTCGACCAAGGAGACGATTGCCTCTCAGGGAGATGACAAGCCTAATCTATTTCTAATTGGACTTCTTGAATGTGGACTTGAATTTTGAAAATTTAAAACCTAACATAAACTTAGATTTGGATTGATATTCTAATTTTGGGCTAACTTGTATTATTGTCTTTTTAGTATATCACTTTTTTAAATTTTGATAATCATCATATTATCTCGTATCCTAGTCCAAATTCGGGTGTTAATAATAATATTTTTAAAAATTACATAATGTTTATATATTATAGTTAACTTTAATATATAAGCGTAGTTGAAACAATATCTAAGCTTAGGTTCCTGCGGATAACAACATAGGCCAATAAATCGAGTGGCTCTTTCTCAAGTTCCAGCACATCTGCACATGCAGACATACTACAACACATGCAAATGAAAAAAATGTTCGAATTGGCCCCTAAACTTATGTAGTTGGGTCAAACATTCAACCTTTTTGATTCAAAATTTGCTAACTTAAGTTTAATTTACTACAAATCAAGGGTGTAAATCATATTCTCTAAATAAATTACATATTAATTTTTAATTTTTATTATTATATTGTATTAATTTACATCTTTTTTAAAATTTTTTATTGTTATATATAGTAACGTTTTTAAAAATACAAATTAGAAAAAACGACAACTAAAAAAACAAAAATAAGTTTATATATTTTTATTAAATTGATTGAGAAATTAATTTTAAAATTATATAATAAATTAAGTTACCTCCAACTCTTATTTTTTGGTATATGTAATGTATCTATTAAATTTTGTAGCTATTATCCCAAAAAGAGTAGTCGTACATTTTCTAATGGAAAATGTCAAAAAACAAGTTCAGGGGCCAATTTAAGATTTTATCTAAGCAGGGAGGTAAGGTGCAAGCGCGGCCTTTCTTTTAATTTTCATTTTTATCATGGTACATTCTATTAATATTTTATTTTTTACAAAATAAAATTTACTTTATCAATTATTATGGTTAAATGATAAAAAATAATCTCATTTATGTAGTAATAAATATAAAGTAAAATTAAAGTAGTAAAAAATAAAGTAATTATAGAATTTTTCTTTTATTATTATTATTTTTTAATTTTTATGAAACTAAGACTCAAAAAGAGAGATTTAACAGACAAAGTCGTGTAAGGAGGAGGTTGAACAGTGAATGGTGTTTTTGTAGCTTCGTAGAAGAGCAGAGGCAAATGGCAGATCGGATGAGACTTGGAACCTACGCTTACATTCTTCTTTACATCGCCCTCTCCAGCGGCCAGATCTTCTTTAACAAGGTCAAACCTCTCTGTCTCTTGATTTATTCTGTTCAATAGCTAAACACCAATGCACTGGTTTCTGGGTTTAATTTTGATTATGCTTTTTGGGATTCATGTAGAGTATAGTATGTAGTGTAGAATAAATTGATAAGAGAATTGGCTTCTGCTTTAGTTTGAGTGATATGGGAAAATACCCACATTTTTTCTTTTTGAATTTTGAAAGATAGATGCTTCATTGCTCTTGTTTGATTCATACTAGTCATGTAGTTCACAAATGGAAGCTTAAAATGACTTGTAATGTTCCCAGTATGTAATAATATTCACGAATGAATTTGATGTTAGAAAATTACTTGAATTCTAATTGAATTGTTGTATATTTTGATGTTAATTTCTAATTCAATTGCTATATGTATTGATGCTATAGGGTCTTCAAATTTAATTATACTGTTTCTCTTTCTTTATATATGTAATTTAGCTAATGAGGTTTGATTGGCATTGTCTCATTGCAGTGGGTTTTGTCATCCAAGGAAATAAACTTTCCTTACCCTCTCGGGTTGACTCTACTTCATATGATCTTTTCTTCGGTTTTATGTTTTATACTAACCAAAGTTTTCAAGGTACTAGTTTGTTTTTGTGCCAATGTTTCTTATGCAATAAATAGTTTTGCTTAATGCTTATGCAACTCATAGTCTTAATTTTGTGATGCTTCATAATAGGTTATGAAAGTTGAGGATGGAATGACTCTAGAAATGTAAGTAAAAATTATACCTGTATATTTTCCCTGTGCAGGCGTTAATATACATCTTTTCTCATTTTGATTTCACAAATGATGGATGGTTTTTCCTGTTTCTGATGGATTTTCATATAATAGATATGCAACATCAGTTCTTCCAATAGGTGCGATGTTTGCAATGACTCTTTGGCTGGGAAACACTGCCTACCTGTATATTTCTGTGGCTTTTGCACAAATGTTGAAGGCTATTAGTAAGTGCCCATTGTGTTGTCCTTTATTCCCTCTTGCTAAATTTACAATGACGAGATATATATACGTATATACCTCTATATCTCAATGAGTTTATTTGGGATAGTTGTGGGAGGGGGAATTATTACTGGTGAGATTCGAATCCTTGTACCCCCTCGATAAGTTCACCTTCATCTTTTAACCAAGGCAATGATTCTTAGTAAATTCTTTCTTTGTAGAAGCAATGATCCGGACCGGAGCAATACTGGTTATTGCTTTTGTGTTGAGCTTCTATCATTGCCTTTCTGTTTTGGTGCAAGTAGCATATTTGTTTGACCAAAAGTACTGGTTTTGTTTGGGAATATCCAATAGGATGACATATTGACACGATTTACTTTCCTCAACGAGATTTGCAGTGCCGGTTGCTGTTTTCATTCTTGGAGTGGCTGCTGGACTTGAGGTGATGAGCTGCAGAATGCTGTTAATAATGTCTGTAATCAGCTTCGGTGTTCTTGTGGCATCTTATGGAGAGATCAATATCAGCTGGATTGGAGTTGTGTATCAAATGGGTGGAGTTGTTGGAGAAGCCTTAAGACTTGTATTCATGGAGATTCTATTGAAAAGAAAGGGTCTAAAATTAAATCCTATTTCTATGATGTACTATGTTAGTCCTTGCAGGTATGTATTAATTATTATTATTTTACCAGCATTTCTTTCTGGTTTTCATGTGAAGGAATAGTTAGCCTGTGTGAATCTGATTGCCATTTTTCTTTGCAGTGCTCTTTGCCTATTTATTCCTTGGATCTTTTTAGAGAAACCAAAGATGGAAGCACATGCGTGGAACTTTCCACCTCTCGTGCTAACACTCAACTCTCTTTGTACTTTTGCACTCAACCTATCAGTTTTCCTTGTGATCTCTCATACTAGCGCTCTGACTATTCGTGTGGCTGGAGTTGTCAAGGATTGGGTTGTCGTCTTGCTGTCTGCGCTTCTATTTGCAGATACAAAGCTCACAGTTATAAATCTGTTTGGTTATGGCATCGGTCAGTACCTAAACAATAAGTGCCTCATTTTCTGTCTGCATACCTTTTTTTTTAAATATTAGGCAACTTGAAGGTAGGTCAGAAATTCTTTTCCTGGAGGTTTCCAGAGATATTGGCTAAGGGTGGGAATATGTGGGGGCAGGATAATCGCTTCTGAAAATTGACTTGAGATGCAATGAATGAAATAAATTTTATGGGGGAAGCCCTTCTAAGAAAAAAACATGTTTCTCGTCATTTGCCATTAGGAGTAGTTTTGGTCTTCTTTTGAATTTTCCAAAACTGCTTTTCTACCCTTGAGATTTGCTACTTGATAGATTGACTCGAGCAAGATTGGATGTTGCAAAATGTGCAGCTTGAATCGTTTGCAACTAATCCTCGTTTTTCTCTTTTGAAATGACTAAATATTTAATTTGTTCTCATTACATTAATTAGGTTGTTTAGCATGGGTTGCAAAATGCACTTCAGGAAATTTTTTTTTTTTTCATTTCTTATACTTTTCATCCCTGCATGACTAGATTAAGAAAGGTTATTAACTCAAAATGGGGACAAGAATTTCATCGCTCTGGATGACTAGCTGTGGCAGTCACTGAAAGTTGAACCTTCTTCTTTGGGCATTAGTCATACTAAATGGAGGTCTATTTTTCTTTTTGCATTTGCAGCAATTGCTGGTGTAGCTGCTTATAATAATCACAAGTTAATGAAGGAAGCTTCTCGACGTAGTTCTGATGAATCACAGCCTGTTGAATCCATACAGTTGACTGGATCATCAAATTCCAATGGTTAAAACATGCGTGTGGAGTTGTCTGCAAAGAAATTTTGAAGGTATGCAATTGCACATAGATTAATTTTCTCATTGGTGTTCTGCAATTGATTGTAAATATCAGGCATTTTTGCTGTGGTATTGCTGCTTTATTTTCATTCCGATAATTTTCTTGTCTGGTTGCAAGTAACTTCCTATGCTTATTCTCTTCTTCAGTACTGAAGGTTATCATTTATGAATTGTCTCAGCTGCTCCTTTATTGGGTTAATTTTGTGCTGGTATGGAGTTGAATCAAGTGGATTCAGTGATGTGCAAAGATGTTAAAATCCAGAATCATAGTCATGCAAAGAACATCTGCGGAAGGCTTTGAAATGTTTAGGTATTGTTATCTTATGAACCAGATTTTTCTTTTCAAATTTGTGGAGGAGAGGTGCGAAGGAGGAAAGGCAATTGTTCGGATCACTTCACTTTCTTTTTCCCCCAACATTTTCAAAAAATTTTAACATCAAGCTCAGGTACATACTGAAAAGATGATTTGGCAAGAAAGTGTTGTACACATTCGCATCATTGGAAATGTACCCACATATGAAACCAAATGTATATGGTGTATGGTTTGGATGACAAAAGCTTGCATGATCTGTGCTTTGACTTACATCCTGAATGTTAATTATTACACTGAGATTAACTTTTCTATGAAAAGCATTTTTCTATACAGAACATTATATGGGAAAATAAATTTCTTTCACCCTGATTAAAATTCAAGCACAGCATAGTGATTTAACAAGAATTATACGATGTCTAGCTTAGTTATAAATCAATGCTATTATTTGTTATTTCAAAGCTTGTAGGATGCCCTAATTGTATTTATACATGAGAACTATCGTTTAAGGGAAAAAAAAAAATCATATGATTAGGGATGATTATTAACCCTATTTTCATGGTCAGGCTAATCTATAATCAAACTAATTGTGCTAGTACTTACCATGCTAACAGAGAGGATGAAAGCGGAATGAAAATGTTCAAGTCTGTAAAGAGGCTTGAAGATGATGTTAATGGAGGTCTCCTTTTTTATTTTTTAATCAACGACCTAAGGTCTAAACCTAAAATGAAATTAAAATAGATTATATAAATAGTGTCTAAACTTTCAATTTTTATTATTTTGGTATTTGAACTATTTTTAAAAAAATATGTTGTTGAACCAGTAATTTTTTTTTAAAATGATAGGTTTTATAGATTAAAGTACTTATATGGTAATTTTTCAATAATAAATTAATTTAAATACCTTTATTTTTATATTATACTTTATCTATATTTTTATAATTTTTTTCTCACTCTAATTATATTTCTTTTTAGATTTTATTACAAAAAATTAAAAAAAATTTTCACTCATTGAACTAAATTTTTTAAAAACCAAATAGTTTTTATTTTTTATTTTTTTCATTGTAATAATTGAATTTCTATTTTTTTTTTCATTTTATTTTAGTTAAGTTAAAGCCTCCTTTAACTAATTGTGACAATTTTGAAAAACAAATATTTATTTTTTATCTTGTTAGTTTATAATGGCTGAATTTTTATTTTTATTTTATTTTAGTTAACTTTTATTTTCACTTATATGACTAAATTTTAAAATTTTGAATTTTATATTATTTTTAATTATAATTATAATAGAATGAGGACTTTTAAGTCAATTTACTATTTAAAATGAGACATATAATTACTTTTAACCTCTAAAACGTGCTAGATATATCATTTAAAAAAATTTTGACCATCCAAATACTTAATTGAACAAAAAATTCAAACACTCAAATAGAGAAAATAAAAAGTTTAGATATAATTTATGTAATTATTTGTTCAAACATAATCGTTAGTTGAATCCAAGGCTGTGCATCGGACGGGTTCGGGCGGGTCGGGTGCAAAGAAGGCAAAACCGGTTGGAAAAAACTTGCATTGATAGTCAGCCGAATTGTGCAAAATATAAAGGACATATGTTCGGATCGGGTTTCTAAAATTATCGGGTTTATTCGGGTTGCATCGGGTGGATTTTTCAGGTTGGGCTGTAATTATTGGGCTTTCAAAATTAAAGATATAAATATTACCTTCATTTTTACTATATCTTGGGCTGGATCCAATATTTACAATTAAAAGTTTAAATACAAATTACAATTAAAAGTTTAAATACAAATTACATGTATAATTACAAATATAGTGGGCCACAAAAAATACAGGCCAAAAATATATAATTTGGGCCACAAAAAATATAGGCCTGGCAGAAAAAATGCTTCCACCATTTAATTGGATTCAGATTCATATTGATATAGCGAATTGCTTCCAGCTCCAAAGTCAAAAAAAATTGCTGCGTTGAAACAAAAATTCAGTCCAAGGCTCTCAAGCCTCAGCAACAGCAACAAAAGACTAATTTAAACTCAGAAATCAGAATTCCTGTAAGCATAACAGTGCAAATAACACCTGTTAGTGACATGATGTACAATCAACAAGCCAATAAATTATGGAGTTAAAAGAATATTGAAATTGAGGCTTAGGATTTTAAGGTATCAACACATGCAACAAATCTGACCCAATTTGCTACCAAAGAAACTTAAGCAAGTTGCATTCAATGTTTCAATGAAAATAAAAGAGGTGGAAGCAATTCACAATAACACATCATCATAGCCTCAAAGTCAATATCTTTTGACAAAAACAGGAAAGAATCACAGAAAAAGATTCTAATTATTCATAAAAATTCAAGGAATTCAGATTCCTGTTCAGCAGTAAGCTCAACTATTACCAAACCCACATTTGAGGGATTTGCCACTAGTCAGTCCTCATCAGTAGCATATACAACTGTTAGAACTTAGAAAGCACATAATATATTATGTAAAGTTAAGTAGGCAATTAATAATTAACAAGATTAATATTAAAAAAAAAACATACACAAGAGGCTCAGAAATGCTTGCTTTCAAATCATTTAAGAAATCAGAGACACACACAATCCAAGCTGCACTCCTAAACTGCCCCCAAAGGATTGTTGATCTACTGATTCTTTTATTTTTTTGCTCAGATATGGTGGAAGCTTCATCATTGCCTCGAAGTGAGTCAGTGACATTGGAGTTAGTAACAGCAACTTCTTGAGGAAGAAGGTCACATTACTCACTGTCACATCTCCATAGAAATAATCACAGGTATAGGAAAAGAACAGAAATAATCCAAACACATAATAGGGCCAGAGATTATTTACTGAAATTGTTAGCTTAATAAGCAAAGAAACACTATGATGAAGCTACTGGTGACTGTGAAGCTCCAATGCCCATTAGAGGTATCTCTGCCAATAAAGAGGAAAATAAAAATTAGAGAGTACCAAAATGTTAAAAAAACAAATAATAATGAAACAATGCATAACGAACAAGAAAAGACCTTTTTCAAACTTTTCAAGTTCATCAAGAGCCTCCTCAATACAAATTGGTTCTTTATACAATCTCAGCCAATCCTGTGTGCATATAAGGGCTTCCATAATTTTTGGAGTTAAAGAGCTCCTAAAGACATCAACCACTCTGCCTCTAGTGCTAAAAGCAGATTTAGAAGCAACAATTGAGATCAGGACTGCTAGGATATCCCTAGCCATTCTAGAGAGGATTGGGAATCTTTGAGCATTAAGTTTCCACCATCTTAACACATCAAAAGAACCCTCTTCCTCTATAACCGCCTTAGATAGATAAACATCAAGTTCAGATTGCTTGCTTCCACCAAGCTTAATCTCCAATTTTTGCTTCTTAAATTTTACTTTTAATACAGAAATGCCCTTTCCAGAAGCAACAGGATCAGTAGCAGGTATCAAGTGACTATTAGTATCAGAAACACTTAATTAGGATTGAGAGTCGGAACCAGTAATAACAGATGCATACATAGCACTATAATCCTCAAACAGCTAAAAAATAACAGATGCATACATAGCACTATAATCCTCAAATAGCTAAAAAAGAGAGGATTTTACAAGAGAAAATAAGCTGAAACCATAAGCTGACCCATACATTTGACCCAAAGAGAATTCAAGATACTCAAGTTTATTTGTGGGATCCAACACATTAGCAAAGAAAATCATGTAATTCATTTTTTTTGGATCTTCCCAATATTTATCAAACTTGGCCTTTATATTCAAGCTCATTAAAAGCTAGCTAGCATCAAAAGAATTCTGCCACTCACTTAACAGATAGTGGAGGTCAGAGATTTCATTGAAAAATAAGTTTGCAGTGATATA
>CATIWO010356535.1:0-14252 GCA_949673435.1 Macaranga tanarius | reverse complement strand
CCGTTGCGTAACGGCTGTAACGGCCGTGACACCTACAAAGTTAATATAGCGGTTATATAACGGAAATAACGGCCACGACACCTCCAAAAACCGTTAAATAACGGCCGTTACGTTGCGTAACGGCCGTTATTTAAAACCATGCTCCGTGATATAATGGGAATTGGTACGTGATAGTACTCGATTAGGTCTATAAAAGGTTGAAGATAAGCTTTTTATCTTGAATATAGTTTGATGCTTAAAGGAACATTTAGAAGTATGAGAGTCCTATTTAAATTCTCTTTGCTCCACTATATATGGAGAATGCTGAGAATTCCTTATTTATGGAATTTTACCATATATATGAAATATTGACTTAAGCAACAAAATGTTTATGGATAAAAAATCCATAAGTTACAACTTACAAGGTGTTATTTGTGTGCAAGTCTGTTAGTAGGCTTCGACAATTAAAGCCCATAAGAGGACACCAGACATCAAGTGACGCCGTCCGTCGAAAATTTTTATCAATTTCAATCGTGGAAAAATATTGTAATTTAGGGCTTATTTACGTAAATTTGTGTTATGCATTATTTTAAATAATAGAAACTTCAAAAAGTGGAAGTTTTCTTACCTTGAAAGTATTGTAGAAATGCAAATATAATTAAAGTGATAAAATAAAATCAACAACAAGAATCAATTGACAAGAGATTGTTCTCGCTTAAACTAATGTTTTAAGTTCAAATTTTAGTAAATACAGTAACGATAAATAGTTATTGAAAGACCTTTTGCCGTTCTTGTGGTTCATAAAAAAAAAAAGGTGATAAAATATAATAAATATATGGGTATTTTATAGACCATATGGACTTAATATCCATATATCGATAGGTCATATCATTTTATCAATTTTTAAATAGAATAAATATATGAGTATTTTATAAAATCCATATATCGTTAGGTCATATCATTTTATCAATTTTTCGAATGAAATACTGAGATGTCTAAAAAATCCAAGATATTTATAAATATAATGATATATTAATTATATCAACGATACATTAAATTCATATAAAGTTCAAAAAAAATAAACAAAAATGATTTTTTATCTATAAATCTTGTAGATACAAGAAAACAATTTGAATCATTATGAACTTGAATATTTTTATTTTTTATTTAATTATAAATTCAATACATGAACATATTACACAACACAACTATTAATAAATATAAAAATATGATGAATTGTACAAATTTTACGTCTCAAAAGATGAAGGTTACAATTTGCTAAAAGGCATTTGAAAATAGTAACTTTTTTTTTTTTTACATTTCAATCAAAATATTTTTTTTGAAATATCAGTCAGTTTTAATATAAATTTCATGTTAACTGTTATGTTACAGTCATCATGAGTATGTTACTTATAATAATTATTTAGCTAAAAAAATTATGATAATTAAAAATTACGGCATCACCAAACCATTGCAAACATCCACTAATTGAGAAAAATAATTTGAAAGCTATATTTTGACCTAAACATCTCTGGTATGTATTTAATAATCAACACATTGTTCATGAATTTAGGAGTTGGAAAAATGTTCTCAATACATAGTGTAGTCTATGGTTATTTTGTAAAATATAAAATAAAGTTTATTTTATTAATAATCACCATTAGATTATTTAATACACTCTCATCCAATTGTAATAAAGAGGAAGTAAAAACAAAGTCTCTAGAAAACAAAGTTACTGTAGAATTTTCCTCAATACAGTATTTGTACATGAATAAGTGACGAATATTCTATTTAATTATATATATATATATATATATATATATATATATATATATATATATATATATATATAGATAGGCATATTACATCTGCAATCATATGTGCTTGTATGATTTTGTCATTTTAGCTCCTGTAATTTAACTTTTTATAAATTAACACCTCAACTTGTCTATAACCTATTATATAAATATTTGTTGTTTTGTTTGCAAGACACGTATAATTACACGTCAACACACACATGTAATGCATGTGTAATAACATGTTAGTACACATAGTGCAAAGTGACATTCATGCAAGTATAAAAAGGTAAAATAATAAATTTATACAAATAAAGATATTTATATAATAAATTATATAAAAATTGAGATGTTAATTAGATAAAATTAGAAACACATGAGGTAAAATAACAAATTCATATAAATAAAAGTTGCTGTAACAAATTTATGTAAATAAAAGTTGGTGCGGATCTATACTGCTTGAACGTATGTACTCCCTAGTAATTTTTATGGCTACTTATTTCTCCGCTTCTATTGTTGCTATTACCATTGAGTGTCGAGTCAAATCAATGGCTTTTGTGAGTTAAAACTTAAAAGTAAAGTTTCTGGACTAATTTAACCAAATTACAGTTTTATAACTTGTTTGGCCTTTTTCCAATTCCCATTGCACTTGTGCAGGGTTTTTGATCAGTGACTAGGGTTTTGAACATCAACATTATCACCCATTCCTCATTTCAATTCAATTCCATCAAAATCTTACGATTCTAATTCCCCTGTTTCTGTGTATCTAACTCTAACGAAATCAACGACACGAAGTAGAAGAGGAAGAAGAAATAGGCGCCCAAAGAAAAGGAGGAGCTAGGGTTACAGAAGACTATACGAATTAGCTCGACATCCGTTACAAGCCATTCTGTTAGCCGATAGCTTCACCACCAAGTTCCGTCCAATCACTCTGGAACGCCCAAAAGTACGTTTCTCATTATTACTGTGATTAATATTTGTTATTTATTTGATGCTTATTGTTTAATTAATTAATATGATTATCTTGCAATTCAAAAGGTGCTATTGCCGCTAGTGAATGTGCCAATGATTAATTACACTCTGGCTTGGCTTGAATCTGCTGGAGTTGAAGAGGTTTTCTTCTTCTGTTTTGCGCATTCTCGTCAAGTCATTGATTATTTGGAGAATTTGGAATGGTTTTCGCAGCTGGATTTCACTGTGACTATCGAATTACATAATTCGATTAGTGCTGGAGATGCTCTGTGTTTAATTTATGAACGTAATGTGGTATGTTTGATAAAATTGAGTATTATTGTGGTTGTTGCTCAGTTAGGTTAGGTTTATATTTGTATTTATTTTGCACGTTGTGTAAGTTTGTGATGGTTATTATTTTTGTGTTTGAAGATACATGAGGATTTTGTACTTCTTAGTGGGGATACGGTGAGCAACATGTCGCTAGCACAGGCAATTCAAGAACACAAAGAGAGAAGGAAAAAAGATAGTAATGCTGTAATGACTATGGTTATTAAACAGTCAAAACCTTCTCCAATTATTCACCAGTCACGACTTGGCACTGAGGAATTATTTGTAGCTATTGATCCTCAAATGAAGCAGCTTTGGTACTATGAGGAGAATTCTGACCATTTAAAGGGGATTATATCTCTAGATAATTTGTTAATTTCGGATAACTCTTCAATTTCTCTTCATAACGACAAGCAGGTTCATTTCTCAAATTATTTCCCCGGCCTGTTAATTATTTAAAGTTCTTATGCATTATTTGTTTGCTTTATATTGAAGACAAAATACAGAATTTTTTGCAGGATTGTTATATAGACATGTGCTCCCCAGAAGTTCTGAGTCTTTTCACAGACAATTTCGACTATCAACACTTGCGCCGTCATTTTGTGAAGGGATTACTGGTTGATGATGTATGCTGTTTTCTTAACCTCTTTCATTGTGCCATCATTTTGTGATTTTATGAAGCTTCCTGCTGCCCGTTGATACATGGTTTTGCATTAATTGCATAAAACAGAATGTAAAATTCTGTACTTTTGTCAAAGACTTTTTGCGGTGATTTATGCACACACCTATGCATATTAGTTAGCCCTGAAGATCTGACAAGTGTTGTATCTGCTTGATAGCTACTAGAATTTTCAACTGCCATCTCTATGTGTTTTTCTATTAAGTACAGTTTGAATTTTCTATTTTAAAACCATTTTCCTTCATTAACTTATGCATGCACATTTATGTTATTCTATTTTGTACCATTGATTAGTTTCTAACGAAGTTTGTCACAATGAAGTCAGAGTAAATGAACTTTGCATAAAAGGTGCATTTTATAATTATTTTAATTTTAACCCATGACTTATCTTTCTTCCAATCTCCACCTATTTGCATTTATTTCCTTACTCAAATTGGCAATGCTTCAAAAATTTGCGCATTATTTAGACCAAATATTGATGCTTTGTAGATTATGGGTTACAAAATATTCACTTATGAGATTCACTCAAGTTATGTGGCTAGGATTGATAACTATCGAAGTTATGACACCATCAGTAAGGACATTATTCAGAGGTGGACATACCCATTTGTGCCAGAAGTTGATATTTTTTGGAAATTGTGCTACCAAAGTTGAGAGAGAGGGAATGATACGAACCTACTAGACGACTTGCTCCAGGAATCCGGTCAACATGAACCCAAACCCACGCTCTCAAGAAAAGTTCAAATTAAGTACCAATTCAGATATATGAGAAGACGTCACAATCTATTGTCTGAAGATAGATTGATAAGTCATAAGATTGTTCGCCACAAACACAAGGTTTGATAAGAACACATGGTTAAATAACCAAAGAGAAAATTCTCTAAATTTTTAATAATCATCCATCCTTTTCTCAAATTACATAAAATAATGCCTTTATATAGGCTTAAGAAACCCTAAACAAAATCTAATTAATTTCCTAATAAAACAATGACAAATAATCCTACTTAAATATAAAAACATAATTTTGCCAAAATAAGGAATATAATCCTATTTAAATTCAGATCTACATATACAGCAAGTTGTAATACACTTTTGACCAAGATTAAGGCCGAACTGACTCAAGCCCAAAACATAAAAGTTGTAGCCATTGATGTTAGCTTTAAGCAGCATCTTGAATTGCTTTATTTGGATATGTATTGAGTGAGATAAGGCCCGTTTACTGAAGTGCACTCAGTATGCCCAGATCTGTACAAGACCTGATGATTGTTCAAATTTTTAGCCCTAAAAGACGATCGAATTAGCCCTAACTTTCTTCAGTAAAGTTATAGGTCTTTGTCTTAGCTTTCTGTAGCCTTTTGAATCATTTCAATCTGACATCTGTAGTGAGAGTTATAGCCAAAATACTGAACCATACTACATAAAATACGAATTTATTCGAATTGAACTTGTCTTGAATGAAAGTTGACTAATTGACATGAGCTACCCTTGAAATATTCTCTTATGGAACCTAGGATCATATCAGGGAATGTACCGAGTATTAGGTATCAATCATTAGTCTGCTAGACACATCGTTTGTATCTTGTAGTCACTAGTTTTTCCTTATTTCTTTTTCTTTTTTTTTTCTTTCTAGGTTTTTTTTTTTTTTGAGGATTTTTTATGCAGCTTGAATTATGTTTTATTATGCTTTCTCATGCTGTTATAATTGTGATGTGAGTTACCATTGAAGGGTAAATGGTTCAGATTATTAGCACTGGATATGTTACACCTATTCTGTTTGTTTGTTTGTGTTTTGCTGCCATTGGGTTATTTACTGATTAGAGAATTGTTGTGTGGCCATGGTGAACCATTAAATATGCAGGCATGCTAAAATGACCGTTCTTCATTTGTTCATTTATTGGTTGTTGTGCCCATAGCAGTTTTCAATATAGGAAAATTTCCCATCTTCTTTGATAAGTAGCAGATATTCATTTGATTTACTTCAGTTTGTGCTGACTGCTACTTCACGATTTTATTCTCTTCAGAAATAGAGCAATCACGTTCTGCACAAATTGGAACCTTTACTGTTGTTGGAAAAGGGACCAAAATTGGGAATAACACAAAGATTTCAAAATCTGTTATCGGAAGAAGCTGTGTGATTGGATCAAATGTTTCAATAGTAGGTTCCTTTGTATGGGATAATGTCACTACTGAAGATGGCTGTGAGCTAAGGCATGCAATTGTCTGTGATGGTGTGATCATAAAATAGTAGTGTCTTTCAAGGTATTTTGCTATCCATCCACACCTTTCTTTTGGCTTTCTCTCATTCTATTATGTTTTGTCATGAAAATTCGGTTCATTGAACCTAACATGCCACCAAGATATTCACTGATTGATATATGAGTGAATGACGTGCTGTGCGCACAACCTAACTGAAGTTATAACAGTGTAATCATTTAGACTGACTTGGGATCTTTAAAAATGAACATTAATCTAGTAATCTGATAATTTATTAAGGTAATATTTTCTTGGGCTGAACTTTTTATCTGTCAGATTTTAGTGAGTTTATTTTACCATATTAAGCTGGTTATTGCAATTTCTGTTTGCTTACATAACTTGTTTAGGTTTACTCCTTTTTGACATCTTTACCAACAGTCCTCAAACAAATGGTGAGAAGATTCCCTGGGGATGGTATTATTCGCTAAATTATATTTATTATGAATCATAAAAATTATAGAAATAAGAATGTGGATATTAGCCTTAGAAGAATGCATTTTGCATATGATTCTTAAATGGAGACATCCTGTTTAGAAAAATTGTATGCTTTTGAGTAAGTAGGTTTACTAATCTTTGGTTAACTCCTCTTAAAAAACATGGTCATCATATTCTATTAGGATCAGTAACTTTCAAGGTCAAATTCAAATTTTCCTATGAATTTGAACAAATAAAATCATGATTAGAAATCTTAAAAGTTTGATGTGTGATGATTTCATCAAAATATTCCAGTATTATCTTGTAATGAGTTCAAAAAGTTTTCTTAACATTTTTATCTCCAGGTTGTGATTGGACATATTCACTAAACCGTTAGCCAAAATTACCTTTCAAGGTTTGTGTGACAAGCTTGGAGTTCATAATCTTACCTCCAACTTGAAAAATGGTGAAGAAGATCAAAACCTGGTCCATGATCAAACAACAGCTAATTTCTTATTAATTTCCTCAATTACATCAAACGACTAATTCCATATCTGCTGCTAGTTTCTTTTCTTATTTGTTTATATTCCTAGAATTATGGTTACCATACAAATTAACCAAAGCTTCCAAGCGCAACCTTTTCTCATACAAAGTGGCAATATGTTTGGATCGTGGATGAAAAACAGGATTTACTGTCATGTATAATGAACTTAAGTTATCTGAGAAAAGTTGTGGAGGTTGATGCAATCGAATTCAAATATCTCGGAGTATGAAACTTATCCATGTAAGTTCAGTATGAAACTTATCCATGTAAGTTCAGCTGAAGCTGAAGCCATAGCCTTGTATTCTACTTCTGTACTGGATTTAGACACTGTTGGCTATCTTTTTGAGGACCAAAGAGACACAATTGCTTCCAAAATACACACAATAACCTGACGTGCTTCTTTTTGTTGTAGAACATCCTCCCCAGTTAGCATCACAAAAACCATAAAGGTTGAGAGAGCTTTGTTAAGTGAATTGGAGACCAAAATTTAGAGTTCCCTTAACATATCTGATTATCCTTTTAATAGCTTTGAAATTACCTACCGTTGGCTTTTGAACTTTTTGACATATCTTGTGAAATGCATGAATAATATCTGGCCGGGTGTGAGTTAGATAAAGTAGAGCTCCCGCTAGACTTCGATATGTTTTGCCATCGAATTCAATATGATCTTTGTCTGTTTGTTGTATTTTCATAGCCATAGGAGTGTTAAAGTGCGAACTTCCTTCCAAACCAGCTTTGATAATTAAATCCTTTGTGTATTTTCTTTGAGTCAGGTAAATGCTAGTATTTATGTATTGTACTTCCAATCCCAAGAAGTAATGTAAATGACCCAAGTCTTTAATTGCGAATTCTCGGCCTAGCTCATCAATGAGCTGTTGAATAAAGGAGTCTTGATTCCCTGTTATCATAATATCATCAACATAGATTAACATAATAATAATGATTGAATTTTTTTAGCAAAACAAATAATGATGAATTAGCACTACTACAACTAAAACCAAAGTGGATAAGAAATTTGGATAATTTGTCGAACCAAGCCTTTGGGGCTTGTTTTAACCCATAAATTGATTTGTGTAGTTTGCATACAAAGTGAGGAAGATGAGAATCCTTGAATCTCGGAGGTTGTTCTATAAAAACTGTTTCATTTAATTCCCTATGAAGAAATGTGTTTTTCACGTCAAGCTGTCTCAATGTCCATTTTGATGTCACAGCAATGGCAAGAACCAACTGAATTGTAATGACTCTTACAACCGGGCTAAAGGTCTTGTTGTAGTCGACTCCTGGTATTTGGGTGTAACCTTGAGCGACTAACCGTGCTTTATAACAATTCAAGGTACCGTCATTATTTAGTTTGGTCTTGAATATCCATTTTGACATTGGTATGAGCAGGTCTTGGTATAAGGGACCAGGTTTTATTTGAGTGAAGTGCAGAGAGTTCTTCCTTCATTGCCTTATACCAATGAGGAATGGAAATAGCTTTCTTCCATGTCGTGGGTTCTGCCATATCAGCCAGACACATAAGTGCTTCATAATTAGAATTCTTCCTTGCCCTTACTCTTTGTGTCGCCATAGCCAACTCAGGGTCAAGTTCAAGTTGTTGGGCTAATTGGCATCGAGTTATCATTTTATGTTGTCATTCATTGATTGTACCTGCAAGAGGAATATAAATATCAATACTTAAATTGTTGGAGATATCTCTAAAGTTGTTAGATAGAGAAGGAGGAGAGAAAGCTTGTATAGCGTCATCTTGTTCAATTAACGAAGTCAGATCTTGTTGATCAGCTTGAGAGATCAGTTCTTGTTGATCGACATGCTCAGTTTGAGAAATCAGGTCTCGTTGGTTGGCTTGTTGTTGATTTATGGCCGTTTGATCAAGCTCGGCCTGTTATTGCTGGTAGGTTTCTTCGATTTGAATATTCCGATCCACGTTTACTTCTTGTGGAATATCGGCTTCTGTTTGTTCATTACCAGCTCTG
The DNA here is from genome assembly GCA_949673435.1 of Macaranga tanarius. Taxonomy (NCBI): domain Eukaryota; kingdom Viridiplantae; phylum Streptophyta; class Magnoliopsida; order Malpighiales; family Euphorbiaceae; genus Macaranga; species Macaranga tanarius. Next base: position 5,330 of record CATIWO010356535.1, on the reverse strand, counting down.
TGACTTGCCTTAGGTTCTCTTTGAGAACTGTTCATTGCTATTGTTGAATGCTGGTCAGTATTTGTTGTTGCTGTGGTCGATGTTTCAGCATCAAGTACCGTTTGTTCATTATTAGCTCTTTGGCTTGCCTCGGGTTCTCCTTAAGAATTGTTCATTACTGTTGTTGAATGCTGGTCAGTATTTGTTATTGTTGTGGTTTCTGTTTCAGCATCAAGGATCCGTATATTTGTAGGATAATGATCTATTGGTGAGTTCGAAGTGCTCGGGCTGTCTAAATGTTGGTGCCCTTTTTGTAACCAAGTTTCCTAATCAGTGTAGGACACTAATTCTAGAGAAGTAATGTTGGTGTCTTCACTATTTTTATCAAAAGGAAATTGGCTTTCATTAAAAACCACATGCCTTGATATGTAAACACGATTAGATTGAGTGTCAAGACACCTGTACCCTTTATGCATTGAACTATATCCAATAAAAACACATGGACGAGTCTTTTTAGAAAATTTATCTTTTCCATAGTTGCGAAGGTAGGGATAATACCTGTATCCAAAGCTATGTAAATTCTCATAATTGAGGTTAGTATCAAAGAGTTTAAAAAATGGTGACTCCATGTTGAGTTTATTTGTAGGAAGTCTATTTATAATAAAAATAGAGGTAAGAAAGGCATCAACCCAATATTTCATTGGGAGTTTTGATTGATACAATAAAGTTAATCCCATCTCTACAATGTGGCAGTGCTTCCTTTCGGCTACACCGTTTTGCTCGGAAGTGTTGGGATAGGAAAATTGATGTTAAATCCTACATTGTTGTAGATGAGTTTCAAATTCTTTTGAAGTGAACTCACCACCTCCATCACTTTGGAAAATCTTAATTTTCTTTTCAAATCGATTTTCAATGAGTTTTTGTAATTTAACAAATTGTTCAAAAAAATCCAATTTTCTTTTTAAAGGAATTAGCCAAGAATAACGAGATAAATCATCAATTATTATAGCATAATATTTGAAATTTTGACAAGAAGCAATAGGAGCTGAACCCCATAAATCACAATGCAATTTTTCTAGAGCTTTTTGCGAAATATTGATAGATAAATTAAAAGGGAGTATGCAACTTTTTTCCATTTGATAAAAAGGACAAACGGTTCCTTGTTTTTTTCAATTTGAAATACTAATAAATTCTTTATTTTTCAAGAAATTTAAAATTTTGGGATTAGCATGACCCAAAAGTTGATGCCAAATAGATCCAGAAGCGGTATTAGAAATAGTAGAAAGAGCAAAGTTGTGTAGTTCTTCTAAAGCATAGAGTCCACCTTTCTTGACACCTTTAGCTATCACTTTTCCCTGTAGATCCTTAACAAAAAATTCATTAGCAGTAAATAAAATATTGCAAGCATTATCTTGAGTTAATTGACTAATAGAGAGAAAATTTTTCTTAATTTTAGGTACTATCAAGACATTGTTTAATTCAAGATTCCCGCTTATTGTGTTTACAATACCCTTACCAACATGAGTAATATCAAGACTGTTACCATCACCAACAAACAAGGAGTCTTTACCATAATAAGGAGTGAGTCTAGAAATATTACCAGTATGATTCATGATGTGTGTTGTTGCACCCGAATCAGCATAAAGAGCGGAATCAAGTTCTTCTTGTATGCTAAGAGCGGCTAAAGCTTGTGGGAGCTCTTCTTCGAGTTGAACAGAGTGATCAAATCTGCTCCAACACTTAATTGTTGTATGATTACTTTTGCCACAAATTTGACAAACTATGGTGTTATCCCTTTTTTGAGAATTGTTTGACTGATTTCCTTCAGTTTTGCCTTTGAAAACTTGTTGATTTTGATTAGCGGCAGGGCCAAAACCATGGCCACTAGAGTTGAAACGTCCTCCATGGCCACGGCCTCTCCCTTGCCTACTGTAGAAAGCTTGCTCATGATTAGCTTGATTACCATTAATTTCAACTTCCATTTATAATGATTGCTCATGTGCTTTAAGATACAGAATAAATTGATTGTAAGTGGGATAAGGAGGTTTGGACAACATCACCATTCGAAAATCTTTGTATTTCGGGCCAAGACCTCGAGCAAGTTGGAACACTGTTGGTTTCATCAAGTGGTTTTCGTATGGCAGCAAGACTGTCGCAGAGGCCTTTGAATTTTTGAAGGTATTCATCAAGTGTCATGTTCCCTTTTGTAAGAGACATGAGGGTGTCGGTAAGGAGGATTTCTTTTTCTTTTGAGCTTGGTAATAGCTTATCTTCAATAGACTTCCATACTCGGTAAGCTGTAGTTATATAATCCAAGTCAAGCAGAACATCTTCAGCAATGGTTCCTAATAACCATGTGGTTAACAGGATTGGTTACTTCTTATCATCCGATTTCATCAATTTTGGTGGTTCATCATTATTTTCAAGATGATTTTGAACACCAAGACTTCGAATTAAGGGTATCACCTGTGATTTCCACAGAAGGAAGTTTGTTTGGCTGAGTTTTAAGGTCACTAGACTAGAACATTGATGGAAGTTTTGTATTGTAAGCAAAGGTTTAACAGTGATAGAAGAAGTGGCCATGAGATTGAAATTTCTACTGTCTTGCTCTTGTGTGTACAACTCTGATACCATAAAGAGGATTACAGAAAAGTTAAAATATCATTCCTTGAATCAAATACAAAAGAATCCTCTTCTATAAATACACACACAAGAGATAACTTAGGAAAGAAAACTAAAAGGGGAAATAAGGAGCTGGTTACAAACGGTAACCATAATTCTAGGAATATAAACAAATAAGAAAAGAAACTAGCAGCAGATATGGAATTAGCCGTTTGCTATAATTGAGAAAATTAATAAGGAATTAGCTGTTGTTTGATCATGGACCAGGTTTTAATCTTCTTCAGTTAACACAGTTTGTGAAATGGAAAGAAAGAAACAAAAGTGCAACTAAAATATATCTCTCTTATACTTATCCATTAGGCAAATTTTCAAACACCATACTAGAACTAGATAGCCAAAGATTGAGTAAATAACAAAAAAATTATAATATTAAAAAAATTATAGAGATTTAATTTCAAATTATCATAGAATAAATGTTAGAGACAAATAGATGATAGACAATGGTGGCTATAATAATTCGACAAGTTGTCTAAGAAAAAAAATGTTATTGAGGGCCTATTTGGCTAAGCTGTTGCTGATAGCTGATAGCTGTTGCTGATGGCTGATAACTGATAGCTGGTGGCTGGTAGCTAATAGCTGATAGCTGGTGGCTGGTAGCTGATAGCTGACAGCTGATCGATATTAACTGTTTGATAAAATTATAACAGTTGTTGTTGATAATATATTTAATTATAAATATAGACATTAGTTAATTTACATACAAATAATTATATTTTATATTAATTTTTTAATATATATATACACACGCACATGCAAGTGTATGTTCTATTAAATATTAATCATAATATATAATACATATGATATAAAAATAAATACTACTTATATTTATAATTATAAATATTGAAAAAATCATTTAGATAATTTCTTATTAAATTTTTATTAATAAATTTTAAATAAAGTATTAATATATATATACTATTATTAGTATTAGGGATGGTACAGTTTTTTATTAATATAATTTTTAATTTTTTATATGTAGGTGTTTTTATAATTTTATAATTAATTTTTATTAAGGTTAATTGATTAAAGTTAAAAGGATAAGTTAGTAAATATATTTTTAAAAATGTAGCTATTAGTGAAAAGCTTCAAATTGGAGCTAATATGAATCGGAGCTGTTTAATATCCTATCGGCTCTCAGCTATCAATTTAAAAACTTAACCAAACACTTTTATTGTAATTGATAAAAAGTGAACAGTTAACAGTTTTTCCCAACAATTATGTCAAACACCTTCTGAAATGTGGAGTATTGGTTTGTTGAAACTTGTATCCCATAAGGTGCTTTTGGAAGCTACTAAATAAATATTGCAATGCCAATCTGCCATTAGTTTTATAGAGGTAGGTTTGAAGCCAGGGTTTTTTTTGGCTCTTGTGGACCAAAATCTTAAAAAAAAAAAAAATGGAGCATGTGAATGAAGAGAAATTATGAGAATGGTTTTTATTTAAAATTCACATACTTTGAGGCATAATTTATTTATAATTTATATGTTACTTATTCTAAAATTGCATATAGTACTTTGCAGATGATGGATTTAGAAAATATAATTTGTGATATAGTGAAAAAAAAAATTATAAATTTAAGTTCCTGCTCCTTAATTTCCAAATGTACACACACTAGAGGGGCATGGAAGGATCATTGCTCCCCTTGGTCAATAAAATTTTATTTTATTTCTTTTTGAATTCAAAACTGGAATAATATTATATAAAAACGTCCAAAGCTAACACATCAAAAACTGGAATAATAACAATAATATTATTATGTGTATATATTTTTATTACAATCCCTTCCAAAAATTTAATTGATTGCAACTAATAAAATGAGCATTATGGCACGCTTAGTTGGTTTTATCAGCATTGATTTTCTAGTTCTTTTGAACCTATGCAAAATAATGTCATCAAATTAATTAATGCTATGTTTGGATTGCAACGATTTGATCCATGGATTTGGATTTGGGCCAAATTCCTTGTTTGGAGCCATTATAATTATATGGATTTGAATTTCATTCGAATCCCAAAAATTTTAAAAGCCTAAAATATTAGGATTTGAAATAACATATGAACACTTGGAATTTCAAATCCAACTTTAACCATTTTATTTATTTATAAGAAAATTACCATACACGTTCTATTTTTTATTTTATAACTAAAAATAATTTATTTTTTTATTAATTACAGTTATGTCCCTTCTCATTTTCATGTGTCTTTTTTATTTTTTATATTTTTTATATTTTTTTTATCCCTTCTTATTTGTTTTCCTCTTCTCTCCTTTTTTTCTTTCTTTTTTTTTATTTTAGCCTTATTTTTCCCACCTCATTTTCTGTTTTTCTTTTCCTCTTTTTATATTTTTATATTTTCTCTTTTTTTTTTCTCTTCTTCTCCTTCTTTTTTCTTTCCCTCTTTATTTTTTTTTCTTTTTTTCTTCTCCCCTCTTTTTTTTGCCTTTTCTTATATTTCTTTTCCTATTATTATTTTTTTCTGTTCTTTTTTTTTAAAATTATATTTATTTTTTTACTCTCCTTCTTTTTTTCTTTCCTTTTATTTTTCTTTTTTTCCTTAGTTTTCCATACATCCTTTCCTTTTTTTCTCTCTTTTTTTTTTATTTTTTTCTTTTCCTATTATTATTTTTTTCTGTTCCTTTTTTTTAAAAACAATTATATATATTTTTTTACTCT
>CATIWO010356517.1:0-22832 GCA_949673435.1 Macaranga tanarius | reverse complement strand
TTGAAAGATTTGCAAAACACTAAGCAAAAATTCAACGAATCTTTTTCTGATTACTTGACTAGGTGGAGGGGTAAGCTAGCATAGATGAGGCAACGACCATCTGAGTCAGACCAACTGATGATTGCTATTGATGGTTGTATCCCGCCGCTTGCAAGAAAACTGAATGATTTGGGGATTAGGAACTTCGAAGAGCTATATCAATTTGGGGTCCAGAATGAGGGCGATGTAGCCCAAGAGAAAAAGTATTTCGGATGAAGATCTGGAAATAAGGAGGGGCCATCTAGTAACGTCCAAATCAATGCCATCGATCGGCCTCGTAAGTTTTCCAATTTGGGAAGACCTCTCTCCAAGGTCCTTGATAAGCTTGTTGAAAAAGGACTCCTTTACCCTCTACCACCAAAAGCACCATTTCCTAACGCCAATCCAAAGCTTTACTGCAAATACCACTAAGTCATCGGGCATGACACTGACCAATGTACCCACCTCAAACACGATATCCAAGACCTTATTGATTCTGGGAAGCTGGTTGACCCAGAAACCAAAAAGCCAAACACTCAAACCAACCCTTTACCAAATTACCAAAATACCCTACCTCCGAATCAATATGTCCTGATGATTGGCACTGGTTTGACTGAAGAACAAGTGCTAAACTCCTTCATTGATTCTGAAACTCCTAACATCCATCCTGAAACCACCCTGTCCACCAAACCAGAAATTACACCTAAGAGAGGTCTGTCCATCAATATGTTAGACATCTGGTCTTCCGATGATGAAGACACACAAGAGAGGGTTGATGTGTGGGAAGGTGAAAATGGATGGATAGTTGAACGTGTGGTGGCAGTAAAGGAATAAGGAAAAGGAAAGGAAGTTACAAAAGAAGATAAGCCTGAACAGAAGTTTGAATCTAAAAAAGAAGAGCTGAAGAAAGAATTACCTGTGAAGACGGTCTCTAGCATTTGGGAATTATTGATGCAATCCAAGATTCACCGTGATGCTATGGTACAAGTCTTACTTGAGAGGAAGGTTTCTGCTAGTACAACCCCCCAACAGTTGGTGAGTTCCTTAATACAGAAGCCTGAGGGGGCAATTATGTTCACCGATGAGGATTTGCCACTTGATGGGAGATAGCATTACCGTCCTTTGTTCATCAAAGCCGAAATCAAAGGAAAGTTGACTTGTTGTGTGATGGTTGATAATGGATCAGCCATAAATGTCTGTCCCCTGAAGATATTACCAAGAATTGGTCTGACCGCTATTGATTTGCAACCAACTGACGTAATAATCAAGGCCTATGATAATACTAAGAGGTCGGTTGAAGGAACATTTAAAGCTTTGGTCAAGACTGGACCTATTGAAGCTTAGGTCACCCTTTATGTGCTTGACATTCTAGTTACCTTTACTGTTCTTTTGGGAAGGCCTTGGTTTCATCCTCTTGGGGGAGTCCCTTTCACTCTCCATCAGAAGATCAAGTTTCCATACGAGGGGAAGATTGTTACTATCTCAGCAGAATCTGAGGCTGCTATAGCTGCTTTGAAATTAGCTCCCAAAGAAGTACCGCTGAATCCGGGGTTTGAAGTCTGCACGATTTATGAGGATTCTATGGAAGAGAAGGTGATGAATATGCTGAAAGGAATGAACTTTATGTCTGGGATGGGACTGGGAAAGGATCAAACTGGACCACCTGAATATATGGAAGCAAAGCTGCAGATTCTGAAACATGGACTGGGATATCATGGTGAAAAGGATGGGCCTGACAGTGTGGAGAAGTGGACACTCAGGAAGAAATTTGTGAAGGAAGGTAACTACACTCCCTATAAAAGAAAGCCGGGGCCTTTTTTTCAAAGGAAGGAGGATCCCTAGGTTTGAAATCTTTGCTGATTATGTGGGGGAAGAAAATGTGGAAGTCACTGCTGTGGAAGATCTGATAGTGGATGAGATCAACAAGAAGGATGTCGAGGTTGCTGCTAAAAGCTTCAAAGGAAAAGAGGTTACTGCTGAGGAAATAAAGGATGCTGCTGGAGATGCGAGTCAGAGCGAGGAAGCTGTTGTGGCCCTGGAAACCTTCATTGAAAACTCTTTTATTAATGTTTCTTTTGATGACATTAATGTTTCTTTTTCTAGCCTGTTTGAACTTGATGATTTATTCTTTTCCAAAGTGGATGCAATGAAATCTGATTTTGCTTACTTGTGTGATGTCTTACCTAATGGTTAAGTGCATTGTGATGATCATTTCATGCATATATTTGACATTAATTCCACACAAACCATTGCATTTAATTTAGGCACAATTGAACATCCTAAAAATATAACAATTGCTTCTGATCTTTCTCCTGAAGAGAGTGAAAAAATGAAATAAATATTAATAAAAAGACATAAAGTATTTGCTTGGGGATATGGGGATATGCCTGAGATAGATCGCGAGATTGTGGAACATGAGATCCCTACTTATCCTCACATTACACTAGTTAAACAGAAAAGAAGAAGGTTGAGACCAGAATGGGCCCTCCTGATTAAGGAAGAAGTTGAGAAGCAATGGAAGGCTGGTTTTTTTAAAGTGGTTGATGACACGAAATGGTTGGCTAACATAGTCCCAGTGCCAAAGAAAGATGGGAGAGTACGAATGTGCATTGATTACGGGGATCTAAATAAAGCCTGCCCAAAAGATGACTTTTCCTTGCCCTATATTGATACACTGGTTGATAGTGCAGCTTCAAGTGCTATGTATTCGTTTATGGATGGGTTCTCAGGATACAATCAGATTAAAATGGTTGAGGCAGATAAGATAAAAACCTCATTCATAACTAAGTGGGGTATTTATTGCTACTCAGTGATGCCATTCGGACTGAAAAATGCTGGGGCAACTTATCAATGAATGGCTACTACCTTATTGCATGACATGATCCATAAGGAGATTGAAGTGTATGTGGATGATATGATGGTTAAGTCTCCTACACGAGAAGGACATTTCGAATCTCTCGATAGGTTATTAGAAAGAGCAAAGAAGTATAACTTGAGGTTGAATCCGAAGAAGTGTGTATTTGGGGTCGCTTCAGGAAAGCTATTAGGTCACATAGTTAGTAAGAGAGGAATATAAGTTGATCCAGATAAAGTAAAAGCTATCAGTGAGATGCCTGCTCCGAAGACAGAGAAGGAAGTGAAGGGGTTTATTGGAAGGTTGCAGTATATCAGTCGGTTCATAGCCAAGTTAACTATTATCTGTGAACCAATATTCAAGCTTTTAAGAAAGGATCAGTCAGTAGTATGGGATGAGCGATGTCAGCAAGCCTTTGCAACGGTCAAAAGATACTTGACAAATCCACCTGTGTTACAACCTCTGAGACCGGGAAAGCCTTTGATCTTGTACTTCGCCATAGAAAAAAAAGCTGTGGGGGCAATGTTGGCACAAGAAGATGAGAATGGAATCGAGCATGCTGTGTACTATCTGAGTAAGAAATTTCTGCCTTACGAAGTCAACTACAACCTAGTAGAAAAGACATGTCTATCAGTTGTATGGGCAGCCAAGAAACTACGACATTATTTCCAGTCCTACAAGATCCAAGCGGTGTCAAAGCATAATCCGTTGAAATATCTCCAGCAAACTCCTTCACTCATGGAAAAGTTGGCTCGTTGGCTAATTTTATTTAGAGTTTGATATTGAATATTTATCCAGAAAGGTGATAAAAGGAAGGGCTGTTGTAGAGTTTCTAGCGCAAAATCCTAAAGATGATGAGCAAGAGTGGGAGTTGGAGTTCCTCGATGAGCATTTGAGAGCTATTGAGATACAGGGATGGCGCATGTACTTTGATGGAGCAGTTAATAGCAAAGGGGTAGGAGTTGGAGTAATTTTAGTGACACCTGAAGGTGAGATGATTCCCATGGCTAAAAAGCTCAAATTTGGAGTGACCAATAACTAGGCAGAATATGAAGCATGTATATTCGGGCTAGAATCTTTGAGGAATATGGGTGCAGAACAGATAACAGTGTATGGGGATTCAATGCTTGTGGTAAAGCAGATTTCCAAAGAATGGGAGGTTAAAGAGGATAAATTGAAGCTGTATGTGAATTATTTAGCCACTATAACTCTATCATTTAATTAGTGCAAATTCGTACACTTACCCCGAGAAGATAATCAAGTTACGGATGCTTTAGCTATATTAGCCTCAATATGGGAAAGTACTACCGAGACTTCAGCTAAGCCTTTGGTTCTGGTAAAGTCTAGGACTCCATGTTATGAAGAGCTAAGGGTAATGCCAATGGGACCAGTAGAGAAGCCATGGTTTTATGATTTGCAAAGATACCTCGAGTCCGGACAGTTTCCTGAAGATGCAGATAAGAAGGAAAAGACGTCATTAAAGGTATTATCTAGACAGTTTATCAGTCTTCTCGGTATGCTATATAAGAGAATGCCGAATGGGATACATTTGCGCTGTGTGGATAAGGAAGAAGCTCAGATGATCATGGAAGCTGTGCATGCAGGTATTTGCGGGCCCCATATGAATGGAACGGTTCTGGCTAAGAAGATAACTCGTCAAGGGTACTTTTGGTTAACCATGGAGTCAGATTGTGTCAAGTTTGTGAAAAAGTGCCACAATTGCCAAGCTTATGGGGATGTTAGTCATCTGACTTCGATGGAACTTCAAGGATTAACCTCTCCATGGCCGTTTTCAGCTTGGGGGATTGATATAATCGGGGAAATAAGGCCGGTTGCATCGAATAGGCATCGATATATTATGGTGGCAGTAGATTATTTCTCCTAATGGGTCGAGGCTGAATCATTCACGTCAGTAGGGTCAAAGTAAATGGTGAGGTTTATAGAGAGAAACATAATCTGCATATATAGATTGCCACACCATATTGTGTCTGATAATGGGGTGCAATTCTAGTCAGAAATGACTGCTTTGCTACAACACTACAAAATTAAGCATCATCGGTCATCCCCTTATCGCCCTCAGGCTAACGGTGCGGTCGAGGCTGCAAACAAGAACATCAAAAGGATCTTGGCCAAAATGGTGGAGAGCTATAAGGATTGGTCCGAATTCTTACAGTTTGCATTGTGTGGATATAGGACGACTGCAAGAACGTCTACGGGGGTCACGCCTTATTCCTTAGTATATGGTTGTGAAGCAGTGCTGCCAGTGGAAGTAGAAATTCAATCTCTGAGAGTTTTACTGAAAACCAAGATCCCTGAGTACCAATGGGTGGAAAGTAGGTTGGCACAATTGATGTTGCTAGATGAAAAGAGATTAAAAGCTTTGTATCATATGCAGTTATACCAGAAGAGGATCACCAGAGCTTATAATAAAAAGATCAAACCGGGAAAGATAAAAGAGGGTGAATTGGTTCTAAAGCATACAAAGCCACTGCTTACCGATCCGAGAAGAAAATTCAAGCCAAATTGGGAAGGTCCTTACTTGGTGAAGAAGATATTTTCAAAAGATGCAGCCATTCTGTCTGACCTGGAAGGGAATGAATTCAAAAATTCCATCAACCTGGACAAACTCAAGAAGTACTTTATGTGAAGTCTCGCTAGAGAGAAAACCCCAAAAGAGGCTGTCTAGATAAAAATTAGAGGCAAAAAAAAAGAATTTACCTCCAATAGCAGAGGACTCCTAGCAAATTGATGTGTCAAAGGCAGAGCATCTAAGCCAGTCAAAGCTTCAGCAAGAATTACTGGTATAGGGTTGGACCCAGATTCTACTTGATCAAGGATGTGCATAATCTTGGGATCACAATCACCAGAGGGAGAAACCAGTAGGAACTGAGCATAAATGCAGAAGACAATCATTCTAGGCCAGTATACTTTGCTACTGTTAACAACTACAGCGGCCTTCAGAAATGATTCAAAGATGACGCCATTACCTGATACATATGCTAGAGATAAAGAGGGAGGGATGTTGAACAGTCGAGCCATCTGTTGCTTGGTAGCTTCATCATTAGGCTTGTTGACTGGTGGAACAGTAATCTGTATAGATGAATCATCTGGGTAACCCAGAATTGCACCAAACTCTTCAGGCAAGGGGCAGATTTCAAAACTGTTAAAACGGAAGACATGATTTTGTGGATTCCAGAATTGGGCAACGACATGGAGGAATGGGTAATTAATTCTGCTCAGATGAATGGATTCAAAGACAGACACATAGAACGGATTCAGTTTTTGCCAGCTTTCTCCATCTAAACTTTGTAGGACAGGTCGGATCATTTTTAGATGATGTTCTGACATGGCTCCTGTGCAATTTTAGTATTTTTGGAGGAGATAGTCAACTGTGGCTTGAAATAATTGATAGAGGGGGTATTTATAGGTCTTTTGGAAAGGACAGAATCAGAATATTTCAGAGTCAGAGCCGTAGAGGTGCACGCAACACCGAATAGGTGCATGCCTCTCTACCTAAGATGCGCACGCCTCTTTGATTTAGAGACACAAAAGAATAAATGTATAGAGACGCATGATTCATATGAAGAGGCGCATGCCTCATATAAAGAGGCGCACTCCTCTAAGGAACAGAAACGCACGCCTCTTCTATATATTCTTTCATGAATTTGTACCTTTTTTTTAAAGGAAATCGGCATGATGTTGATTAAAGTTGCACACATTATTGCACGTATGAACATAATAAATGAATAAAATGCATCTTTTATGAATGTGTCCAATCCAAAAATATTCTGTACATAAAAATGCAAGTCCCAACAAAAATATCCTAAAAGCCTAACATCTAACTAGATCCCTCGTCTACTCCTCCTCGGACTCTGTCTCCTTATTGTCCTCCTCCTCTCCAGCAGCCTCGCCCTCGGCATCCTCCTCATCATCAGCTAAATTCTCCTCAGCATCCTCAACAGCAGGTGATGGAGGGTGACTTGCAGTGGGGGCTGTCCTATCATCAGCCTCCATGACATCATCATCTTCGTCTCCGCTCATAACCTGGAGATCTGCTAACTGACGCTCCAGTGATAGGATCTTATCATCAAGTCCAGCGCAGTGCATCTAGCCAAACAAGCAGAGAAAAGGTAAGTAACATCATGAATGGCATGCATACATATAGAATAAATTTATTGATTGCTTACCCTCCACTCCTCGGAGACCTAGAATGTAAAGTCTCGCTGGGCCTCTAGTAGACGAAAAATGTGCTTGCCTTGCTCTCTCAGAATCTGCAGGTACAAAGATTCAATTCTTGTCAGTTTAAAGATGCAACAAGCTAAAGAAAATAGCAAGAACGATCTATACTCATATGTGTGGTAGTGGGGGGCACAAAAGATGGACTGTCCTCAGGGTTTAGAGTCAGAACAGCCTGAGATAATCTTCCACTAGTACCCCAATACCTGGTGATAGGCTCTGGGAGGTATGCGAAAGCCCCATGCACAAAGGAGGATCCAGCATCAGGAACTCTCCTCGGAAGAGTGTATGAAGTACTGGGGCCCGTATTAGTGGTCCTCTGAGGTGGAGTACAGGAAGTACTAGGTCCAGCCTCAGCCGAGTGAACTCTAACCTGCTGTGCAGGATGCTCTCCTAATGGCGAAGACCTGATCTGAGGGCCAGGTCTTCTCTGACGAAGTTGCATCATAAATTAGAGTTAGCAAATAAGCAGCGCTATAAAAAATGAAAGCAGGAAAGAAACAACATGTACCTGAGGAACTAGACCAGGAAGTGGTAGTGCAGGGAGTAAATGCTCTCGAATGAAGGCCTAGTAAACATTAGGCTACTGGGCTAAGGCTCCGCGAATGGTAGGAGTCCCTTGTAAACCATGATGCAGCTCTTGACCCCTCAGCTCGTGAGTCCAGAACACCATGGGAGGATCCATGGGTACACATCTCCTCCCAGGACCCCGAGCCCCACTCTATGACTCGCTCTCCTAAGTAGTATATCCGCTGGAACGGACCTACTAGGAGCATAGTCCTCTCTGCCACATATCTAGACTGGACCATGGTGTCACTCCAAGTATCAACTGATCCCCAGGGCTCTCGTACAACCTGATCAGACAATACACCAGGTAAAATTCAGTTTCTACATTTGATAACAATAAATTAATTGGATTTATTTTTCTTTATAGGTACCTCTCTCCAAGTAAGGGTGATGAGGTAGAATCGGTGAATGTGCACCTGGGACATCTTCCGGCTCCTAGTGCGACTTGGACCCCACTGGCTCAATAGTGGAAAAATCCCAGCAGAGGGTGCTACTCCCCTAATCAGGCGCAACTCCAACCCCCATACCTGCAAGGCAAAGAAAATTATGAATACAGATGATTAACTAAAAGAACCAAGAAAAAGAAGGAAAAGACAGCAAGGAGAAAACTACTCACATGCAGGGCATACCAAAAGCCGCATAGTCGGCGAGCTCCTCTAATAAAATTATCCATGCTCCAATAAAGGTACGCAAGGGCGGCAGATCCCCAATCGTAGGTGTGGATGAGGTCTACATCTCGTAGAGCCATCAGAAGCACAAGATCTACTGAGCTCACCGCATCAAAGAATAAAGTGGTGCCCAGTAGATAGAAGATGAAGGCACGCACCACCTGATCGATGTCCCAGGGACTGGTGATGTCCCCCATAGTGATCTCCGAGTAGTGAGTAACGATGGAATCAAACTTGAATATGTGGGTGGCCTTCATAGCAAAAACCACACCCAACAGTCGCTCAATATAGGCAACACGATCTGGAGTCATCGGTACCAAGCATCTGTCGAATAGAACTGGCTCACTGTCACAAGCCACTCCGGTGATCACCGCGAAAGATACCGGGTCTAGAGTCAGCTCACCTACAGGCAGGTGGAAGGTATATGTAGAATCCATCCACCGCTCCATCAGTGCGTACAAACCGTTGAGGTCATGGCGACCAACAACGGAAGGCAGCGCAAGTATAAAAGGCTCGAAGCCTGTCTCTCGGACCCTCTCCCGGATCACATCGGTCATGCCGTCATACCACTCACGGGCACCAGTAATGTTACCAGCACCCTTCAAAGAGTGCTGGTCGAACTACAAGAAGTATTGATAAAGTTTTTGTTGTTTAAAACAAGTTATTAAGATTTAAAAAGCATTTCTGGCCATAAAGGCACGTGTCCCAATGCATAGAGGCGCATGCTTCAATACAGAGGCTCACACCTCTGTAATGAGGCGCACGCCTCTATGCGTAGAGACGCATGTCTAAAGTTATAGAGACATGCGCCCCTACGCAACAAAAGCGCCATGATTGTGCATCAAAAAGGCGCATGACGCTGTGAAGAGGCACATGCCTCACCAATAAGGCGCACGTACCACCAATGAGGCGCATGCCTCTGAATCACGAACAACCGAGATTTTAAAATCTAATCAATCAATTTTACCTAGTCTTCTAGTGATTTTCCAGTTGTTTAAGCATGCATGTGCCTAAATCTAACTAACCTAGTGTTTTATTTGAAGAAAAAGCAGGTAAAAAATGACTAACCTCTCATGTAGCGCGCGAACAGATGTGGGTCTGAAGAGCTGGAGTGAGAGGAACGTCCCCATCCTTATCTAGGCCGAACGAGCGAGGTGCCCGAACCTCGGGAGCGACTGCTGGCCATGTGGGAAGATCGGGTGTGCGCTCAAGAGAAGGATCCATGATAGCAGAGTGTTTGTTTGGTTGAGAGAGAAAAGAGCGCGAAGAGTTTAAAGTTTGAATATGAAAAGAAAATGAAAGCTTTAGTTTATATATAACTTTGACAAATAGCAGTTTTAGTCCTTCTATGAAAATTTACATTTTGGTACCTGAAGTTAACTAACGATTTCAACTTATAATTGCAGGAGGATGTTGCAGGGGTCGTGCCCTAATATTTCAAAGTTAAATTTTCTTGATTCAACTTCAAATCCCAGGTTCAAAATTTGAACTTTCGGGTTCAAAGTTCGAGCCTCAGGGTTTAAATCCCGAGCTTCAGGGCTCAAAGCCGAATCTCTAGATTCTCGGTTCGAACCTCAGGGTTCAAATTCCGAGCCTCAGGGCTCAAAATTTGAATCTCAGGATTCCCAAATTCGAACCTCAGGGTTCAAAATCCAGACCTCAGGGTTCAAACTCCGAGCCTTAGGGCTCAAAATTCGAACTTCAGGGTTCAAAATCCGAACCTCAGGGTTCAAATTCTGAACCTCAGGGTTCCAAATTCGAATCTCTGAATTCACAGACCGAATCTCAAGGTTCATAATATATCAAACTCCTGGCTTCAGGGTCCGAAATTCAAATCTCCGGATTCAAAAATTCAAACTTCAGGGTTCAAAATCGAATCTCTGAATTCAAACATGCATTTTGTTTTTTGAAAATACCGATTTTAAAATTTGCTTTTAACCGGTTTTTCAAAAACCAAGGGGGCAAACTGTAGACACATGGTCTGGCCCGGCCCGCGAGGCAAAAGCCCAATGATGAAGGTTGGCAATTAAGCCCAATTTGCCAAAGGATTGGATTCAAAGCCACTTGTAAGAGAGAACCCATAATCATGACAAGCCCAAATACTTAGCCCAACCCATAAACCAGTACCTTCAGCCCAAACCAGATAAAGCCCATTAAAAGCCCACATTCCGGCAATGAGGTGCACGCTTCCTTGTCATAGAGGCGCACGCCTCTTTAATATAAAGGTGCACATCTTTGTCAGCAGAGACACACGCCTCTTTGACATATGTAGCAAAAAAAATATAAGTTACAGAATGTGGATCACTCCACGCTCTGTAACGTTGCATTAACTCCCAACGTGGGGAGTTAATGAGGGGGGAAAAAAGCTTCAGGCCATGTTAAAAGAGGGGAGGAAGGTCGGTTGAAGGGGATTTGAATTTTTTTGGTCTGGGGAGGAAGTGAGAAAAACAGAGAAAAAATAAAAAAGAAAGAAAAGCAGAGGAAAATAACAAGAAAAAAATGAGAGGAAAAAAAAACTAGAAAAGGAGAACTAAAAAAAAGGTCTGAATCCAAAACTGGAGGTAAAAAGAAGCAATCTGAAATCTGTCTGAGGGCCAAACAATTTCAAAACCAAGCTTCACAGTAACTTTCTTCTCTTTTTCAAAGTTTATTTTCTTCTTCTTTTGCTTGTCTTTTTACTTTGATTATCTGGTATTTTATTTGTTATATTGCATGATTTAATGTTAGTGTTTTGATTTAACTCATTTATGAATATTGGCTATCGGTTTAAATCATCATTTATGCTATTTTAGGAATCGGTCGATGTGAATTTTACCTCTTTCTAAAATCAGACGGCGTGCGTCTGTTCGATGAGACACACGCCCCAGTATGTAGAGGCGCACGCCTCTACAGTTTTATTTTTTTGAATTTTTGACCGTTAGTAAAGAATGCGTCTGTATTCAGAGGCGTGCGCCTCTCTCTAGAGAAACGCATGCCTATGTAACGCAGAGGCGCACGCCTCTGTGTTTCAGAATAATATTCTTTTTATTTTATTCTTTTATTTAGTTTATGCCCCTTGAATGATTTAATTTCTTGTTGTAGTGCCTACCTTAATTTATGGTTTGTTATTTTCATTAGCTTTCAAATATTATTTTATTTATTGCCATTTGCAATATTTAATAGTTTATTTTTAGTGGCTTTGTTTATTTATATTTGGACAAAAGGTTATAATCATTTCTCCTCCCTCCTATTTCTTTATTTTATTGTATTTTATTTTATTTCGTTCTAATTATTATGTACAAGGGTTTTAATCATTTCTCCTCCCTCCTTTTCTTTGTATGGTTTATTTTTATGTTATTTATTTTAATTGTGGATGTGTGAATGCTTTAACCAATTAAATTGCATGAAAATAGACTAATACCAAATTTGGACTAAATTATAAAATTTGGAAATTATTTGAATCAAAATAGTCATTTGCATGTAATTAAAGGATAATTAAGAAATTAAAAATAATAAAACATAAAACACAAACGGAGGCCGATCGCAAGGTCGGGTGGGCTGCTAAAAGCCCATACCCAGTTTCCAGATCCAATCTCTGAGGACGGCTGCTGGGTATCTTCCGTGGAATCCAGTTGCTGTAAAAGTGTCCCGGGTTTCATCCGGGTGGCGACTCCCAACTTCGACTAAAACCTGTAAAAAGGCCAAAAGTTGTATTCCTAGTGGGCCCTGAGCCCGTACAGTGCCGTGGTCGCCGAACACTTAGGCGTGCGCTGAATCCCGCCGCCTACATATACCATCTCAAATAGTCACTTATATCTACAGTTGGATTAATGAATTAGTTAGATCAAAATTTCTTTTTTATTTTACAGTCTACATTATTGCTTTCATTTCTAGATCATATACACATCATAATTAAAATCATATATCTAATAGTTAAATGCTTTTTCTTTGCTTTCATCTAATTCTTTTATGCATGAATTTAATCAAGTTTTTCTTTTATCTATTTTGATGAATTTTATTTTCTTAATTCAATATTAATAATTTTTTTGTGTCCTCACTTATATGCCAAGCCATTATTAGATAAGTGATCTTACTTATATATCAATAATCGAAATTCTAAATATAAAATACTTAAAATAAGAATCACTCATCTATTCATCTATTTTAGTATACATATTTAGAGTAAGAAAGTATTTCCTCCTTTCTTATTATTTTGTTAAGCAAGTATTTCCTCCTTTCTTATTATTTTGTTTAAGTTGATTACTCTAAATATGTTACATTAGTCAAAATTACCACTAACATATTTCAATAACGAAGCTCATACTACTACTGTTGTGTCTGAAGATAGTGGGTTGTATGGCAAGAAACACAAAAGTCATATATGATAAATACTTTTGAAAGTGTTGCTGCTTTTAACAGTGTGTGAGGCAGAGAGTGCTAAGTAGCCCTACTGGGCTCCATGAATCTTCTAAGTTGGAATGTTCGAGGATTGGCAATCCTCGAACATTAAGGACCTTATCATATTTTATTGCTAAATTTTCTCCAGATGCGGTTTTCTTACGAAGTTCTCAATTATCTAGAATAAAATGTGTTTTTTTTTTAAGAACCATAGCAAAGGCATCAGAGAGAGCACCTGGACATTCCAGCTATGCTGGCACCTCCTTAGCACCAACATCACACACCCCTACTATGAAATTTAATAATAATAAAAAAAATAAAAGATTGCAATATTAAAATGTATGTTTTTGGATTATCATATGTTTTTAGTTAATTGTTGTGGCCGGTCAGGTAGTTTAATTTTATTATGAAAAAATTATTTTAATGTCTATATCTAGTCTTTCTCTTTTTAAAGTGTTTTTATTAATGTTCTTGATGATTATGATAATCTAATGTGGATGGGTTGTGGTGTACATGGTTGGTCGAAGTCTCATAATAAATTGAAGACATAAGAGTTGCTCAATCAATTGCTGGTAGATAAGAATGATACTTGCATCTATTTTGGCAATTTTAATGAGGTATTGGATAGTTATAAAAAATATGGATCGAGAGTTGGTGATTATTAGAGTAAAGAGGTTTTTTGACAAACAATATAAGTATGTGGACTTAATGATCTTAGATTTCAAGGAAGTAAGTTTACTTGGTATAATGGTCGTCGAGGGCAAGATCTCATTCGTGAAAGGCTAAACAGATTTTTAGGGAATGATGCTTAGATTTTTTTATTTCCAAGTTATGGCATCTCTCATCTTCCTAAGATTGATTCTAATTGTAGCCCTATTTTGCTATATTCAAATGGATGTTAGTAGGTTTCTCAGCATTGTCAAAAGGTTTTCTAATTTGAATCAATATGGCTTCGTGATTAAACGTGTAAAGAAGTAGTTAGCACAACATGGAGATCTATGGTAGGTGGTTATAATTCAGGTGTAGTTAATGAAAAAATTAAAAATTGTTATAGTGCTCTATCCAAATGGATTCAAAAGTATTTTGGTAATTTTTACAAGTAAATTGATTACAAGATGTGATCCTTGAATGTTCTTCAACAACTGCTAGATTTTGAAAATTATTTGTTAGAGATTGAGTTATTTTAAAGTCAGATTACAGAGTTGATGAGTCGAGAAGAGGAGTATTCACACTAACAGTCTCGGGGTAGTGTGGCTTGAATATGAAGATCAAGACATTGCTTTCTTCCATCGTAAAGCATCAGAGAGGCGGCATTATAATCAGATTTCTAAACTTAAGGATGCTTCTAGAACTTGGTATGGGGTGTTGAGGAGATCTAACAATTAATTCTAGATTATTATTCTGACTTGTTTATAAGCCATAACCCAACTTCTTTTAGTTGTGTTATTTTGGCCATTAACTCTAGGGTGGATGATGATAAGTACAATATTCTTATAGCTCCCTTCATAGTTCATTAAGTGTTCTCTGCATTGAAACAGATGCACCCTTCTAAGGCTCTAGGTTTAGATGGCATGCTAGTTATATTTTATTCAAATTTTTAGGATGTAGTCAATATGGATGTTTCTCATCTTCTCTTATATTTTTTGAATAATGGTGTTATGCTTGCTTAATTGAATCATACTTGCATAACTTTAATTCTAAAAGTCAATTCATTAGAGTTATTGAAAGATTTATGCCAAACAAGCTTGTGTAATGTTCTCTACAAGCTTCTTTTAAAAGTCTTGGCTAATAGATTAAATATGGTTCTTCCTTCTCTAATTCATGAATCACATAGTGCCTTTGTCCCTAGGCGATTAATAACTGATAATGCAATTATTGCTTTTGAAATATTCCATTCCATAAAGCAGTGTATCCAGAATAAAAATGGGCTCATGGCATTAAAATTAGACATGAGCAAAGCATATGATATAGTGGAATGGGGTTATCTACAATAAATTATAAGGTGCATGGGTTTTCCTGCTCATTTTACACATTTAATAATTAGTGTTTGTCTACTATTTTCTTTTCATTTTTGATAAATAGCCAACCAAGTGGTATGTTGAAACCCAGTAAGGGACATTGTCAAAAGGATCCTATTTCTCCTTACTTATTATTATTATGTGCAAAAAGGTTTTGAGTGATGATTTAGAGATCCGTAGCCAATGGTATTCTTTATCCATTAAAGGTAAGTTGGAATAGTTTTATGGTGTCCCATTTATTTTTTGCTGATGATAGCCTTCTATTTGCTCATGCTACTATTTTAAAATGTATTGCGCTCAAACAACTTCTTCATGACCATGAGATGGAGTCTAGTCAAAGGGTGAATTTTGATAAATAGAAAGTTTCTTTTAGGCATGATAGTTGTGGATAGTTATAACAAGTATTTAGGGCTGCTGACAATATCTAGCAAGTCAAAAAAGCTTATTTTTCTTTTTTTTAAAAAATGATTGTGGAATAAGCTTAAAGGGTAGAAGGAAAAGTTTTTAAGTCAAGATGGTAAAGAAGTTCTAACTAAAGTTAAGGCTCAAGCAATCACGCAGTATGTTATAAGTTGTTTTGCATTACGTAGCACTTTATGTCATGAGTTTTAGCAGATGATTAGTAGATTTTGGTGGGTAATATGATCGATACTTGAAAAATCCACTGGCTGGCATGGAATAAGTTAACTAAACTGAAGCATGAGGTTGGTTTAGGTTTTTAACAATTTCATTAATTTAATGATGCCCTTCTAGTCAAGCAAAGTCAGTGGTTATTATTAAACCCAGATTCCTTATGTGCTCACTTGCTTCATTCCAAGTATCATCCCCAATATTCTTTCTTAAAATTAAAATATGGTTATAAACAAAGCTTTATTTAGCGCAGTATTGTGGGTGCTCAATATATTTTGAATGAGGGTTTACTAAAGTGAGTTAGAAATGGCAGTGGTAATTGGATTTAGCATGATAAGTGGATATCGGTTGTTTACGGAATAAGACCTAT
This sequence comes from Macaranga tanarius, assembly GCA_949673435.1. NCBI lineage: Eukaryota > Viridiplantae > Streptophyta > Magnoliopsida > Malpighiales > Euphorbiaceae > Macaranga > Macaranga tanarius. Next base: position 7,094 of record CATIWO010356517.1, on the reverse strand, counting down.
ATGCCAACTGATTTTGCCAATTGATTCTATTATTAATTTGCTCATTGATTCAAAGAGTAAATATTGAATGTAATTATGGTACATTAACTTTTTATACCCTTTAAAGCTGATCCTATCATTAAGATTCCTATTAACCCTCGATTACCGGTGGATGTGTGGTATTAGTCTTTGATAAGAGACGACATTTATATAGTTAAAATGGGGTATAAATTGGCCTACTTTTTGATGTCTCATTCCACTACTTTGAGTTCATCCTCTATTGACTCTTCTCAGACTTGGCGTAGTATATAGAAGGTGAAGGTTGCACCTAAGATTAAGATTTTCTTCTGAAGAGCACTTCTGAATTCTTTACCATGTTTTTTGAATTTTAGAATGCAGGGTCTTCAAGCAACTTCTTTGTGCCTGCTTTGTGGTCAACATAAAGAATCATTAATTCATCTATTAAAGACTATTCTTGATCTTGAAATTTATGGCTTTTGTCTCCTTTGGGGCTGCATGTTGATGAAATGGAAGCTCAATTTTATTTGGTATTGGTTCCGAGAACTGCTATCTATTTACATGCGAAAGGAGTTAGAATTGGTGATGTGTATGTAACACCCGCATCTTCAATGCATCATTCATGCATTATATCTTCATAATATATAAAGTCTAGTTATAGATTATATTTAAGTTTTGGTATATACATATTGGTAGAGAGGAACCTATTTTTAAGGAAAGTTGGGTCTAATTTGTCACAACAGAAAGTTGTGGATTATTATGTCATAATCCTAGTTCATTAAGGGGGTGAAAAGATATTGTAGTGATATTTATGTATATTTATTAAGAGTATTAGTATCATTTTAGTTTAGTGATAATTTAGTATTTATAGAGGAGGACACCTCATACACAAATGGTGAATTATGATTGGTGTATGTGTATATGAGTTAGTAGTGTGTAGAGAATTCATTTAGGAAGAGAAGAAAAGAAGAGGAGTGAGTTTTTGAGAGGTTTTGGGAGAATTGATCTTGCTCTACTCATCTAACAATAATTTTGGGAAGCTATAGGAGATCCATTGGTCATTGGAGCATCATTTAGGTAAGCTATGCATGTATTTTTATTATTTGAAGTTAGGTTTTAAATGTTGTAAATTCATATTCTATTTGCTTGTTTCATCAGTTCTAGTGTTTTTATCATAACTTGAGTTTTAGAGCTCTAATTTAAGTAAAGTTAAATGTCTTAGAAACTTCAGAGAGTCCTTTAGAACTTTAGTGTTTTGAGCCTGAGCTGAATTTGCTGTTAAACTTGTCTATTAGGGTTCGACATTTTCTTGCTCAGTCTATTGGTCCTATTTTGGCCGATTTTAATAAAAAATTTATAAATAATTTTCTACATGTCCGAATTGAGTAATTCTAATTGAAATTGATAGTAGACTCATAATTCTTGCATTAGTAAAGAAATCATGGTCATTGGAGCTGTTTGTCCATTATTTGGATACATTGAACTTTGAACATCAAGTTGCACTTAGTTGAGTTAGATGCAAGAGTCATGCTTGTTATGTGAAATTGATGTATGATTATATGTAGGAGTTGATAAGGATAAATGAGACACTACTCACTAGGGCAAGCATTTCTCCTTCAAAGAATTGGAAGCATTTTTGAGTAAGTAATTATTAATATTATATATATATATATATATATATATATATATTATGTGATATAGTATGAAATGATATATATATATATGGATTATGAGAATGATGAATTTGGATTGATTGAATGTGGCGTGAAGTGATGTATGCCTGTTGAAATGTGAATTGTGCATCTTTATGTGAATTGATTGAATGATGGTGAGGAAATGTGAGAATACGTATGATAGTGGGGCTGAACCAGGCGGATAGCCTCAACTGATTGTGAAATTTAGGACTGAGCCGGGCAGATAGTCTCAATAATGGTCATATATGAAAATATAAATTGTGAGATGGGCAAGCTGAGCTGGGTAAATAGCTACCCAATAAATTATATGTGAGAATGTGAGAATGTGAAAACTGGGACTGAGCCGGGTGGATAGTCTCAATATGTGACCACTTGTGAGAAAAGTGATTGTGAGGTGGTTACGGCCGGATACCAAACTATGATATTGTGTTATGATTAGATGAGTTCCGTTTTAAGTGATATTACAAGATTGATATTTCAACATAACTGTGTTATGAATGAATTAATATATGACTAAAGTGTTTTTAGATGTACGTTGAATCTTGTACACCTTGTGTACATGTTTGGTATATAATTTATATATTGTATGTACATGATCCACATGAATTCACTAAATGATTGGTATGTGTTAGAATGAAGGATATGATTCGTGTTTGAATCACGATTCTTAAACACTTGTTGTATTTGTATGCTTAATTAGTTCTTGAGAAGTGATATATGTATAGTTATATTAGTAATTGCTTATTGAGTCATAAGCTCACCCCTTTGCAACTATTTTTCCAGGAAACAGTTAGACAGAGCTTGAAGCTTGCCTAGTTAGTGATCTCAGAAGGGCTCGAGGTGTGCTTGGTGAAATCATCTCCTATCTTCATTGTCATGCACCACATTCATTTTGTGATGATGCCTTGAACATTTTGGATATATGTAATATTGTGTTAGGATTGCACTATGTGATGTGCATATAAGTTTTGGAGTATAAAGCTCATATATATGGTTATATTTATGCTAAACTTTTGTATGTTATTTGTATGAACAATTTATGCAATATATATGAAACATTACCCCAAAAGTATGTTGTATGTGTGCTTTATTCATAGGAAATTAATTTAGCTCATGAAGAAGTAAGGAGAGGCTGCCTCCAGGCACTGGCGAGTGCTAGTTAACTCGAGATCACTAGTCCCTAGCTAGTTCTAGACATTGGCGAGTGATAGTGGCTGGCGACCACCAGTTCTCTGTTGCAGTATAAAAAAAAATTTATGTATATAATCTTTCCAATGGTTTTACTAGCTTGTATATATATGATGTGCGGTATAAATATATGTGCATGGTATGTATCTATATCTATCTATGTGTATTCATGCTATTATGGATTAAATTCCTTTGGACATGTGTATGGGTTTGTTTAAGGCCACGTATTATGGGTCTCATATTTAGTGGTAGCAGAGTAGGGATTAGATTCCTTTAGGACATAAAAATATGTTGCATTCATAGCATATCATGCATAAGATGAAGATGACATATAGTTGATGTGCATTGCATATCTCAGGATGGAAGAACACCAAGCACCTCCTATTGGCCCAGAAGAGTCATCTGAGTCCGTACATAGGCAAGTTCCTATGCATGTATTAGGTGAACATGAACAATTCCAATCACAACCACTTCCTCCACAAGTTCCTTACCCACTATTTATACAAGAATTTGTGCGAGCTATAAAGGAAATGGCTCAGAAACTAAATGAAGGCACTATTGATGAGAATCACGAGAAGATAAGAAAGCAAGGTGCTAAAGCTTTTGCAGGTACCACTAACCCAATGGTATCTGAAGAATGGCTGAGAAGTACTAAAAGGGTGTTAGATTGATTTAATTGCACCTCTGAAAAAAGGGTAAGCTATACGGTGTCGTTATTTGAACAAGATGCCTTGGATTAGTGGGAGACAGTGCCAAGAAGCAAAAATCTGCCAATGACATTAACTTAGGAAATTTTCTTACAAGCATTTATAGATAAATATATACCAGCTGTGTACAAGGATAAGAAGAAGCTCGAATTCCTCGAGTTGAAGCAAAATGACCTATTCGTGGCTGATTTTGAAGTTCAATTTGTAAGGCTATCCAAATATGCACCTGAAGAGGTAGCTACTGATGAACTCAAGAGGAATAAATTTGAGAGGGGGTTGAATCTTAAAATTTGAGAAAAGATAGTGGTGAAGCCATCCACGTATAGAGATTTATTGGAGACAGTATTCCGAGCAGAAAAAATTATACTGGAAATGAATGCATTAGAAGCCAAAAAGAAGAGGACTACTGGTGTGTTTACCCCTTCAGTGAGAACCGGGGGGGATCATCCTTTAGAGGTTCTGGTTTCCAATAAAGTAGCTTCAGAGGACGAGGGATAATCTGATCTAATCAAGTAGCAGGGAGTATGTCTAGTACAGGAGTCGAGAGATCTATTAATCAAAGAGATGGGGGAAGAAGTAAATCAATGAGCAGTATATCTGCCTCTACATACAACAAATGTGGTAAATTCTATTCTGGAGAATGTTGGGGGTCTCGAGTGATTGTATATTACTATTGTAGCCAACCATGGCATATTATCAGAGATTGTCCAGTAAAAAAGAATGTTGAGGGACCTCAAATAATAAGGCAAAGTAGTGCGGGAGAAAATACTCCTCAGATTAGTCGAGGAAAAGGGAGTGAAGTTGGCACTTCTACACTAACAGGATTAATTGGGCAAGTTCAAAGTTAAGGTAGGGTATATGCCATTACGAGGCAAAAGGCTCCAGTTGCACCGGACGTAGTCACGGGTATATTTACCATCCTTGGTCATGATGCATTTGTTTTAATAGACCTTGGCTCCACATGTTCATTTATATCCTATGAATTTGCATTGAAAACTTATGGCACTATTGAATCATTAGGATATAATATGTGTGTATCCATACCTGTTGGGGGTACAGTGCTTGTTAATATGGTAATTAGAGCCTATCCTATAGAAGTAGAAGGGAGGACTTTACATGCTGACTTAATGGTGATCAACTTAGAAGAGTTTAATGTTATTTTGGGAATAGATTGGCTATCCAAGCACCATGCTATTATGAACTGTTATACAAAAGAAGTAAGTATTGAGATTTCTGGGCAAAGAAAAATAGTATTAATGGGTAAGAGAAAAATTATCCCTACTTATTTAATTTCTGCTACCATAACTTTTCAACTAATTAGAGATGGGTGTGAAGCATATTTGGCCAACATTATTGATACGTTGAAAGTTAGTCCGGGAGTGACGGATGTACCTGCTGTTAGAGAATTTCTAAATATGTTCTTAGATGAACTATCGGGATTGCCACCACATCAAGCAGTGGATTTTAAAATTGAGATCATACCAGGAGTAGTGCTAATATCAATTTCACCATACCGGATGGCACCATTAGAGTTAAAGGAGTTGAAGAAGCAACTATAGGAATTGTTAGAAAAAGGGTTTATTAGGACAAACATTTCATTGTAGGGAGCACCAGTGTTATTTATGAAAAAAAAAGATGGAGGCATGAGATTGTGTATAGACTATAGGCAATTGAACATAATTACTAATGAATAAAACTTTTCAGCCATATTTAGACCAATTTGTTAGTATTTTTATCGATGACATACTTATTTACTCTTCAAGTCAGGAAGAACATGAACAGCATCTTCGAATAGCTTTATAAGTTTTATGGGAAAAGCAGTTGTATGCTAAATTTAGTAAATGTGAGTTCTGGATGGAAGAAATTGCATTTTTTAGGCATATTGTGTCTAAGGAAGGAGTTAAGCCAGATTCATCAAATATTAAAGCTATCCTAGAGTGGGAGCCGCCTAAGAATGTGACAGAAATTTAGAGTTTCTTGGGGTTAGTCAGGTATTATAGAAGACTTACGAAAGATTTTTCCATAATTTCTAGACCTTTAACTACTCTATTGAAAAAGAATATTTCTTTTCGATGGGATGAAGCATGCCAACATAGTTTTGAGAGGTTTAAGGACGCCCTCACTACTACCCCTGTACTTGCATTACCAATTAGAAATGGAGGTTGTGTGGTGTATACTGATGCTTCAAGGCAAAGATTGTGATGTCTACTCATACAAACCGGAAGGGTGATAGCCTATGCATCTAGGCAATTGAGACCACATAAGATGAACTACTCGACACATAATCTAGAGTTGGCTGTTATTGTGCATGCACTAAAGACTTGGAGGCATCATCTCTATAAGGAGACATTTTCTATTTTTACTGATCATAAAAGTTTAAAGTATATCCTTACTCAGAAAGAATTGAACTTAAGGCAACGAAGATGAATAGAACTGTTGAAAGATTATAATTGTACTATTTAGTATCACCCGGGGAAGCTAAATATGGTAGCAGATGCTTTGAGCCTAAAAATAATGGAGTATTCTACTGGGATAATATGTTATGATGTGGGCAATTTAGTGGCTACCTTACAAGTTAGACCATCATTAAGAGATTATATTCAAAGTGCTCAAATGGAAGATCCATATTTGAAAAAGATGAAAGAAAAAGTAGAAGCTGGAACCAATTCTCAATTTGCAATCACGGAGAATAGTATGTTGATAATGGAAAGTCATATGTGTGTACCGGACATTGGAAAGTTAAGGAGACAAATTATGAATGAAGCTCACTCTGCCCCTTATACCATGCATCCTGGTGGTACTAAAATGTATTGGGATTTGAAGCCTTTCTACTGGTGGCCAACGGATGAGTGTGAAAAATACATGTTTTAAGCACTCTATTTTATTGCATTTTAGGCTTATTAGTTGCATTAGTTAGTTAGTTTATAGTTAAATTAGTTAGTTTAGTTATTTTGTCTTAATTAGTAGTATTTATTTATTTTTAGATAATTTCTTTTGTGTTTTTGTTTTGTAGGATGCATTTGGATGAAGATTGGATCAACCCTTGAAGTTTGGATAGGCTAAGGACTCAAGATAATGTCTTATCTACGTTGGGGATCATTGTGGCCGTGTTTAGCCTTGTTTAAAGTGATATTTGGCCATGCTACAAGTGGCACGGCCATGCCAAAATCGAGCACGGCTGTGCCACTCCCAAAGCTCAGTAAATTGATGTATCTTGCGCACCCATGCCATTTTTTGGCGCACCCATGCCAACTTTGTATGACAGCTCATGAAGTGATAATTTTTGGCTGAAGTTTAGATAGATAGGGACTTATCTCTTATCTTTTAATTAGATAGAGTTTGAGAGGGGCTAGATTACCTTTCTCACTAGGTCTTTAGGTCTATAAATAGGGCCATTCCATGTTCATTTAAAGGTTGTTCCTAGTTTAGTTCTAGTTCTATTATTTTACTTTTGTTATTGTTTTTAGTTCTTATTTTTGTTTTTGCTCATATTAGAATAGGATTTTGT
>CATIWO010356513.1:0-17607 GCA_949673435.1 Macaranga tanarius | reverse complement strand
TCGCCAGCACTGCGGCTTGCAGCAGCTCCAGCTAAAGTACCAGCGCAACCTATATCATCACCAGCTACTGCTCCTGTATCTTTACCACCAGCAGATGCACCAACAAAACTGACCGTTCTAGCTCCAGTAGCTTCACCACTGCAGGCAAATGTTACTCTAGTGAGCTCACCGCCATCTCCAGCTCCAGTTAGCTCAACACCGCCAGCACCAGCAAAGTCTCATGAAAAATCTCCACCATCACCTGCACCAGCCACCACCACTCTACCAGTTATTACTCCCATGACCCCACCTTCTTCTTCTCTTTCCTCTTTCCTCTCACCTTCTTCTTCATCTTCATCAGAGCAGTTAAACGATTATCTGAAGAAGAAAAGATGAAGATAACTTGTGCATTGAACTATGAGAAGCTCTCAGCTGAAGCTTGCCTACACCTATCTCAGAACAGCAAATTTTCATCAAGAACTGCAGCCCAAGCTCTCAGGTCTCAATAACTGAAGCTAAAGAACTTACTTTAGGTAACCAATAACTCAAAACGCAATGGTGGCTCACCTTTTAGTTTTGGTGAAATTGAAAGCAAGAGGAAGACAACTGAAGCCAGTGAACAAATTGTGCTTTATGCCGGTAAACTTGAGCTTGAAACTGACAGTGAGAGGCTTTAAGCACATTTACAAGGAATGTAATGGAGGGTGATGGAATTGGAGAAAATTTACAGGAAAATGCAAACCCAGATGACAAAGATCATGAATCATAAAGTTTCATGGAATTCAACTATCTACAACACCTTCTCTACATACATTCAAATTGCAGTTGCATATAAAATTCCGTAAGCCTTCTAGATACATACCTTGATACCAGTGCAGGAATTTGATTTCAGAATGTACAGATAATTCAAAGAAGGCCAATGAAAAGCTATTGGGCAAGATAAGAACTTCTTTAAGAAAGCTAAGGCCATTACCCATCAATGTCAAAGAAGGCCGATGAAAAGCTACTGACCATGTTTATACCTGAAGCATAATTGCCTCTTTGGGTGATTTGCTATATACCCATTTTCATGTCTCTATTGAACATCCTCCCCGCCCCAAAATCCTTCCCTTTCTTGGATCGGTGGAGTTAAAAGAAACAGCGAGGTTATGAGATCGAGGAACCGCTAAAAAAAATCAGGATCGAGATCGGGATTGGGAAAGAGAACGAGAACGGGACTGTGAAAGAGACAGAGAGAGGGAAAGGGAAAGGGAAAGGGAGCGAGACAAAGATCGGATGAGCAGCAGATCGGAAGAGAAGAAGAGAAGACAAAGATGGGATGAACAGTTGAGGAAATTTTTTATTTTATTATTTTAATTTTTTGGGGACATGTGGCGATGATGTGGTGCCATGTGTCACATTCTCTCTTGTGTGTCAACTAATCCTGACACGTGACCGTCCACGTCATTGCCAGGTCAGCCCCGACCACCGGAAATTGGCTCTAGGTACTTTTATATTACCGGATTAAAAGGTTGGGGGGTTTTGCGTTACAAAAAAAAGGTTGGACACTTTGTTGATATAAGTGTCAAAGGTTGGGTACCATGAGTGCAATTTACCCTGTATTGCATGAAACACGTGAGGTCTTACATAAGCCATTGCGGATCTATGAGGAAGAGAGGAGGGTCCATGTTAAACCATACATGAGCTGCCACGTATGCGTATGAAACTAATGGGACACGTTTTATGTAAAAAAAACTTTGTGGGCAAAAGCGCTGCTACGTCTATATGCTTTTGCCGAAAGGGCGACAGCAAATGTGGCGTAGTGGCAACTTGAACTGTATAGATAAACAGAAAGTCTTTTTCTATTACAAAATCTATACATCAAAATAACTTGAACCACGAAAATAATTATATGATTGGCTTTGTGTGCAAGAGACAGTAATAAATAAAATGATTTTTGAAACCTCCAAAAAAAAAAAAAACAGAAAACTATATCCATATGCTGCCACATCAACGAACAAATACTTGGTCAAGTAGTTATGGGCAAATCAATTTGTGCACATGTCTCTTTCTTTTCCTGTATCATACTTCTGAGTTTCTTGATTTTGGATTGTTTTATAATGGTGGAGACACTAAGCTTCATATATGTTTGGTATTGGATTTTCATTTCTAGATTTGCATTTTGGATTCTTTCGGATTGGTGGATGTGGGTGCACGGAGGTTGATCTTGGTAGATCAGAGATTGTGCCGAATTATCAAATTATGTAAATTAAATTTAGAATGCTGAATTTATCTAAAAAGATAACACCATATAAATTAATGTATTTGCAGAAATTTTTTTAGAACAAAGTATATATATGACTTTCGATTGATCACAAAAAATTTGCAAATATCATAATTTGAAAAATGTTTAAATACTTAATTTTTTTAATTTAAATTATTAGTATTAATAATTCATTTGACTTTAACTAATCTAATTCTATTTGGATATAACCTCAAAGGTAACAATGATTTCTTAATAACTAATTTAATGTAACTGTATACAATACAATTCAAATTCAAAATTTATTTAAGTAAGAATAACTCTCATAATCCCACCAGCTGATTCAACGGTTATTGATTTAAATACTAAATTTAATTAAAGCCTATAAATATTTGTGAAAATAAAAGCAATAACACATATATGAGCTCATATAGTTTCTCTGTTTTAAACGATGATTTCTGAATTGTAGATGTACAAATAGATGAAAAAGGAAGAATAATATCTGGGCTGAAAAAAAGTGCAAAGCATAGATATATATGAGTGCCAGAGCTAATCAATTAAGTATATATTGCAATAGTATGGCGATTGGAGAGTAGATGAGGACCAAGATTTTGTATCTGTATATTTTGGCTTTGGTCCCTCTCTCTGCCACCGCTACTTCTTATGTGGACCGTGAAACTTAGCATATTTAGCGAGGAAAGCTGAAATTTATCTTTTAATTAATGTAATTTTTAAAAAATATATATTTCAATATACATCGGGAAGACTTTTCGTATATATTATGTCAGACATTATTATATAAGAACTACAAGTACTCTAGCATTTAATAACAATATATATAGCCAAGAACTACACTTGCTCTACTTGTAGAGCTAGCACAAGCACAACCCAATTAATTAAATGTATATAATATTCATCTTTTTGTGTGGTTGAGGGAGTGAGTGAGCGAGTGGGTGAGTTGGGCAATGTACCAAGGAAAAGAACATAAAAAAAAATGGGGCAAATTAGGTGGTCCATAGAAGTGGCAATTGCAAACTTCAATTGGATGATTCTGCCTAATCTTTTTGATGCACTTTTGGAAATGAGTGTAAAATGTAGTTGAGGGTTGCTTTGCTTTTGTTTGTGATCATAAGTTAGTTAGCCGGCATTATATATATATATATATATATATATACAAACATGGTTGCTTGGAGGTTCCGTTATATGAATAATTGAATATTATGTTTAGGATGCTTTTTGTCTAATTCAGGTATATTATAGTCAGATGTTAGTTCTATTATATATATATACACTACATATTTTATACATAATTAATAAAAATAAGTGATACAATTATGTGTCATAAATTTTACCGTTGTATATTATATATAGTATATTTTATACATAATTAATAAAAACAAGAGATGCAATTATGTGTTATAAATTTTACCATTGCATATTATATATTTGAGATAAATTAAAATTAATATATATATATATATATATATATATATATATATATATTATTAATTTTGAGTTTGGAGCTCTGCTGTCACCTGTCGGTTACAATATTCATTAGGTGAAACTCCTTGTTTCTTCTTCTTCTTAAGTTGATTAGAAACTTGTGTGTAATCCATGCCTAAAACATGTGTATTTGTGTCTTATTTTTATATATACTGGGCTTCTAGAGGATGGTGGGAAGAAATTTTTGCAATCCAATGGTTTACCTACAAAATCAATTGCCCAAATTTTTCAAAAGAGTAATGAGTAAAAGAAAAAAAAAGACTTTGATAGAAGAAGAAGAAATAATAATGAAAAGGGTTTTGAGGATATTTGCTATACTTACACCACATGGCTGTATTGCTAAATTGTTTTTAGTATCAATTACAAATATTAGGTCAGCTTGAAGTCATTTGGTATGATGGAACATATGTCTATTTGGACTAATAGAATTTTGGCATATGTTATGCTTCTTTTAGAATCTAATACATAATTGTCCTAATTTGATTAAGACTAAAAACTTATTTATACCAACTACAATTTAATTGTAATTGAATTAAATGCAAATAATAATTTTAGAATTTATTTAGTTTAGTTATCTATTATTTATAAATATAATGTCCTCTTAATAAATATAAATTTAATGAGTCAAAATTTTAAATGATTTTTATAAAACATACATTAAAATTAAACACGTAAATTTTTAATTTTTAAATAAATTTTATAAATTTATTTATGCAATAAACGCACTAAAAAAATATCATTTTAGGCTTTTTTTTTTGTTTTTGTTTTGTTGTTGTTGTAATGGATGCACACTATAATTCTTCTTCATAGTATAATTCTTCTTCCTAGTGCTAAAAAAAAATCAATCTAACCTTTTTTGAAGGGTGAAATGAAATGTAAGTATCTAACATATATTTTCATTTAAGATAAAAATTTTGAAAAATCCATTCCATGTAAATATAAAATATAACATGACAAATAAAAAAAGAATTACCCAGTATCATACCAAAGAAAAGAAGGAGAAATTCTAATTTCTACCTTGATACAAATTGTTGCCACTAAATATTATTATATTTTTTCATTATGTAGTTATGTCAAAATTATTACATGTTTTTTTTCCTAGTGTATAAAATATTTTATTAAAAATTGTTTCTTATAAATAAAAGCATCAAATGATGTAATATATTAATGAATTACACAAAATGATTTTTTTTCAACATAATAAAGAACAGTTCTTTATATAATTTTAGAAAGAAAAAGTCATCAGAGCAATTTTTTTTTTTGTTTATCATCAACTATTAGAACGATCTCATTAATAGTTATTAATAGCTATTGAATATATTTATTTTTTTATAGAGAAAAGATGAATTATTTATTTATTAAAAATTTAACATGCATCTTGATTAAATAAAAGTATAATCAAGAAATATTAAAATAAAATTTTACTTAAATTGTAAAATTATTTGTCACATTCTTTGATCATGTTGACAAAATTATTTTAATTTATAATTCAACGATCTATACAACAATTTGTTCGCTCCACTCTATAGAGTTGATTAACCATAAATTGACTCTTTAATTTTTAACTCAGTCCAATAATATAAATATCAAAAAAAATTTCACAAGTAGAAATATAAAATCTATAAATAATAACTACCACAATCTCATAAAAGGTATTAAAAACTCAAATAGATTAGAGAGTTGTATTTATTGGATACAAAGAAATAAAAAAAATAGAAAAACAATGAGATACCACCACCGATTTAAGAGATAATTGACAATGTCAAAAATGATTTTTTTTTTAATAAAAAAAAACTAGAGAGAAAAGAATATATATAAAAAAGGGCGGTTTCAACATTTTTTTAATATATTTATTTTTAATATCCTACCTAAATTAAAATAGGGTAAATTATAATTTACCCCATCTATTTTACCATATTGTACTACTTCATCCTTAATATTTAAAAAATATATTTATTTATTCTTTTTTTTTTTTGCAATATTATACTATTTCCCCCTTCTGTCAATATTTCTATTAAAATTACCGTTAATTGACATGAAATGACAATTACATCCTCTAGTGGAATATAGATTAATTAGAAATAATTACTGTTTACCCCCTATAGTTTATCATATTATACTACTTACCCCCTAAAATTTAAAATATGTATTTTTATTTTTTTTGCACTAATATATTTTTAATCTTTTTATCAAAATTTTCATTAAAATTATTGTAAAATATGTATAAATAGCCAAAATCACATGTAATTTAAAAGATGGTTCAATCATAAATAAAATATAATTTTAATTAATTTAATTAATAAACCTAATAGATTAAACTAACAATTCAAATAAAAAAATAAATTTTGAAGATAAAAAAATTTATACTTGATTAAATTTTTTTATGCAACATAAAGATTTTAAGTTAGTATTTAAATGGAGATATTTAAAATTAAAAATAATTAATTAGTAATTACTAAAAAATTTAAGTAAATTAAAGTTAAAATTATATATTATTTATTTTATTAAATAGTATAATCATAATTTTATAATTAATTAATAATAGTTTTAATATAAATATTAATAAAAATTAGTATTATGATGAAAAATATAATTTTTAATGTTGAGGGGCAAATAGTACAATAGAATTAAATAGAGGGGTAAATAGTAATTAAGTTTAATACTAAAGGTTATTTTAGTAATTTTACATTAGTTAACTGTAATTTTAACGGAAAAACTGACGGAATAGGTAAATAGTATAATATTGCAAAATAAAAGGATGAACAAATATATTTTTGAAATATTAGGAATGAAGTAGTGAAATATGATAAAATAGAGGGGGTACATAGTAATTTACCTATTAAAATATCCAAACCGTTTTGTACGCCAACGCAATAAGTAATAGATTGGGTTTGGAGGGCATAGGCCTCTTGCATCATCTATTCAGTTAAGGCTGAAAATAGCCGAGGCTAGCCTAAATGCTTTTAAATGGGTCAATCATGTTGAGCCCTGAACTTTCTCTTAGATTTTAAGATTGTATACATGGAAATATACACAAATACCTTATTTTTTAATTTTTTTTAACTTAAATACCTTAAGTTTTCAGAAATTATCTTCATGCTTTTTTTTATTTACCTGCATGCCTTTTTTCTCCTTTTTTATTTTCTTCTATGTCATTTCTTCTTCCTTTTTTTTCCTTTCTTCTCTTGTTTCTTTATTTTTATTTTCTTCTTTATTTTTATTTCTATTTTTTCATAATCGTCTTCTTTTTTTTTATTATATTTTATTTTTTTCTGATTTTTTTCTTGTTGTTTTTTCGGTTTCTTTTTTTAAAATATTCTCCTTATTTTTTTCTTTGTCTTTTTTTTTTCTTTTTTTACCAAAAAATAAAAATACATCAATATGTCATTTCCTTTTTTATTTTTTATTTTTATCATCCCCTTCTTTTTTTCCTCCTCTCTTTATTTTGTTATGTTTTTTTTTTAATTTTTTCTTATTTTTTCTTTGGTCTCCTTATTTTTTTCCTTTTCTTCATTTTTTATGTATTTTTATTTTCTTTTTTTTTATTTTTATTTTCTCCTTAATTTTTCCCTCATATCCTTTCTTTTTCCATTTTCCTCTTTTTTCAGTATTTGTTTTTTGAAATTGAACAAAAATGTAAGAAATTGTTTGATTTAAAAAAAATAAACTAAAAGTATACGAAAAAATATATAAAAAATAAACTAAAATTAAACAAAAAAATATATGAAAAATAGGACAAACCCAAAATATATATAAGGAAAGGCTATAAAATTGTAGTAGACTATTTCATATGCGGAAAATAAATAAAAGTAAACTAAAAGTATTCAAAATTTTACCGTTTTATATACAAAAAAAAAAAAACTAAAAGCATTAAAAATTTTATTGATTAGTGTTATTCATTAATCTTACAGAATTGTAGCAAGAGTGTTACATATATAGAAAATAAACGAAAAATATTCAAAATTTTATTATTTCATATACGAAAGATAAACTAAAAGTATTCAAAATTACAACCATTTCATTCCTATTCCAACTTCTCTTCGTGTATTTCCTCATGGTTACCATCACAAAGGAATAAAACACAATAATTCTAGCTAGGTTGACTATTGATGAGTGTTCAGGTAAAAAAAGCTTATTTGACTAAAATTTTAATGTCAACTCACTTGAATAATATAAGTATTATTATTATACATCACTTGCATACTAGTTTTTTTTGAAATTATGTATATGAATTGTTTGATTTATATAATATGAACAAAAAATGAATCAAAAATATTTGAAATTAAATGAAACTAAAATATTAAATATATTTTTGAAAAAATAAAAGACACTTAATAGTATGCTGAGGCTACTAAGTCTGTTGGCATTGTTACTTTATGGTTTATTAGTTTCATTTTAGTTGCTTTTTAGTTACTTTTTGGTTTCTGATATTATTTTTTATGATTGTATTTTTTTAGGGTGATAATATTCTGTTTAATGATAAGAGTGATTTTGAGTATTGTGGAAGACTTAAGCCGAATGATAAAGACAAAATTGAAGTGATTTTTGTTTATTAGTTTCATTTTGGTTTTTTGATATACTTTTGTATGATTGTTTTTATTTTTTTATTTGTATTACTTTAGTTTGTTAGTTTTATTTTCATTTGCTGTTTGGTTGGTTTTTGATTTTTGATATTATTTTGTATGATTATTTTTGTTTTTGATTTGTATTATTTTAATTTATTAGTTTCATTTTGGTTGCTTTTTGGTTGATTTTTGGTTTCTGATATTATTTTTTATGACTGTATTTTTTATGGTGATAATATTATATTTAACGATAAGTGTGATTTTGAGTGTCATGAAAGACTTAAGTCGAAGGACAAAGACAAAGACAAGTGTGATTTTGGTTACTTTTTGGTTTCTGATATTATTTTTTATGAGTGTATTTTTTAGGGTGATAATATTCTGTTTAATAAAATTGAAATATCAAATAAATTTTCAGTTGCTTTTTGGTTACTGTTTGGTTTCTGATGCTCTTTTGTATGATTGTTTTTATTTTTGATTTGTATTAGTTGAGTTTATTAGTTTCATTTTGGTTGCTTTTTGGTTGATTTTTAGTTTATGATATTATTTTTTATGACTGTATTTTTTAGGGTGATAATATTCTGTTTAATAAAATTGAAATATGAAATACATTTTTCAGTTGCTTTTTGATTGATTTTTGGTTTCTGATATTCTTTTGTATGATTGTTGTTATTTTTGATTCGTATTAGTTGAGTTTATTAGTTTCATTTTGGTTGCTTTTTAATTTTTGATATTATTTTTTATGCATGTATTTTTTAGGGTGATAATATCCTGTTTAATAAAATTGAAATATCAAATACATTTTCAATTACTTTTTAGTTGATTTTTGGTTTATGATATTCTTTTGTATGATTGTTTTTTATTTTTGATTTGTATTAGTTGAGTTTATTAGTTTCATTTTGGTTGCTTTTTAGTTGATTTTTGATTTTCTGATATTCTTTTGTATAATTATTTTTATTTTTGACTTGTATTAGTTTAGTTTATTAGATTCATTTTGTTTGCTTTTTGGTTTATTTTTTTTTATTTCTGATTTTATTTTGCGATTTGTTGTTTTTAAGTTAGGATAAAAAAAATATGGAATGGGTCGCAAAAAAAAAAATTATTAGTTTCATTTTGATGAGTGTTCAAAGTGAACCAAAAATATTGAATACTTTTAGTTTACTATGAAAAAGGAATATAACGCAATAATTCTAGTTAGGTTGACTATTGATGAGTGTTCAGGTAAAAAGAAAATTTATTTGACTAAAATTTTAATGTCAACTCACTTCAATAATATAAGTATTGTTATTACACATCACTTGTATATCATTTTTTTTTTTGAAATTATGTATATGAATTGTTTAATATACATAATATGAACATAAAATGAACCAAAAATATTTGATATTAAATGAAACTAAAATATTAAATATATTTTTTAAAAAATAAGAGACACTTAATAGTCTGTTGAGGCTGCTAAGTCTGTTGGCGTTGTTGCTTTATGGTTTATTAGTTTCATTTTGGTTGATTTTTGGTTTCTGAAATTATTTTTTATGAATGTATTTTTTAAAGTGATAATATTATGTTTAATGATAAGATATGATTTTGAGTGTTGTGGAAAACTTAAGCCAAAGGACAAAAGCAAAATTGAAGTGATTCTTGATTATTAGTTTCATTTTAGTTTTTTGATATGCTTTTGTATAATTATTTTTATTTTTAATTTGTATTAGTTTAGTTTATTAGTTTCATTTTCAGTTGCTGTTTGGTTGATTTTTGGTTTCTGATATTCTTTCGTAGGATTTTTTTTGTTTTTGATTTGTGTTAGTTTAGTTTATTAGTTTCATTTTGGTTGCTTTTTGGTTTCTGATATTATTTTTTATGATTGTATTTTTTAGGGTGATAATATTATGTTTAATGATAAGGGTGATTTTGAGTGTTATGGAAGACTTAAGTCGAATGACAAAGACAAACTAACTGAAAGTCTGTTGGCGTTGTTGTTGAGATAGGAAGTAATTTTTGTTTGGTATATATTATTTATACTACGAATTTATTTTTGTATATTTATGGTTTATTTTTGGTTTCTGATTTTATTTGCCATTTGTTATTTTTAAGTTAGGATAAAAAGAATATGGAAGATGATTCAATTGATGTTTCTAATGTTATTAGTAATATAGTTAGAGCTGTTGGAGCTATGAGTAGTGAACTTGTATTTTTTTTGTTCTTTTATTTTTTTATTTTTTGTTTTTGATTTGTATTAATTGCTTTTATTAGTTTCATTTTGGTTGCTTTTTGGTTGATTTTTAGTTTCTGATATTCTTTTGTATGATTGTTTTTATTTTTGATTTGTATTAGTTGAGTTTATTAGTTTCATTTTTATTGATTTTTGGTTTCTGATATTATTTTTTATGAATGTATTTATTAGGGTGATAGTATTATGTTTAATGATAAGGGTGATTTTGAGTGTTATGGAAGACTTAAGCCGAAAGAAAAAGGCAAAATTGAAGTGATTCTTGTTTATTAGTTTCATTTTGGTTGCTTTTTGGTTTTTTGATATGCTTTTGTATGATTGTTTTTGTTTTTGATTTGTGTTAGTTTAGTTTATTAATTTCATTTTTGGTTGCTTTTTAGTTGATTTTTGGTTTCTGATATTCTTTTGTATGATTGTTTTTGTTTTTGATTTGTATTAGTTTAGTTTATTAGTTTCATTTTAGTTGCTTTTTGGTTTCTGATATTATTTTTTATGATTGTATTTTTTTAGGGTGATAATATTATGTTTAATGATAAGGGTGATTTTAAGTGTTGTGGCATACTTAAGTCAAAGGACAAAGACAAACTAATTAAAAAGTCTGTTGGCGTTATTGTTGAGATACAAAGTGATTCTTATTTGGTATATGTTATTTATATTACGAATTTATATTTGTATCTTTATGGTTTATTTTTTTTTTCTGATTTTATTTGCGATTTGTTATTTTTAAGTTAAGATAAAAAGAATATGGAAGACGATTCAATTGATGTTGCTAATGTTGTCAGTAGCGTAATTAGAGCTGTTGGAGTTATGAGTGGTGAACTTTTTTTTTGTTCTTTTTTTTTTGTTGTTTTTTTTTTTTGTATTAATTGAGTTTATTAGTTTTGTTTTGGTTGCTTTTTGGTTTCTGATATTTTTTTGTATGATTGTTTTTATTTTTGATTTTTATTAGTTGAGTTTAGTAGTTTCATTTTGGTTGCTTTTTGGTTTCTAATATTAATTTTTATGACTATTTTTTTAGTGTAATAATATTCTGTTTAATGATAAGGATGATTTTGAGTGTTGTGGAAGACTTAAGCCGAAGAACAAAGATAAATTTGAAGTTGTTCTTTGATTTTGAGTACAGTTATATTATATTTATTGATTAGTTTTTGAAAATATATCAATTGTATATTGTAATATATGTACCGTTGCTTTATTTATATTTGTTATGAATGTATTAATTTTTCAGTAATAATTTACAATTGAATTTTTAAAAATTTAAAAATATAGAAGGTAAAGTAGTTGCTTAATATTATTTATTAATATGAATATAAATATAAGCGAGTTTCATATATGGATTAGAAACCTAAAGTAAACTAAAAGTATTCAATATTGCATTAGATACCGTTCATTGGATACAATTCATTATTTTAGATTTTAGATCTTGGATACAGTTCATGAAAACAAATAAGAGTAAAAAAAAAAAAGAACTGCGAGGAAGATTGATACATTTGCAGAGGATATATATTGAAAATAATCAGAACAATTAATCACATAAATCCCTGTAGTAAAATAGTCATGGATGAACCAATTTTCAGACGTGGATTCTGCTTCAGAAATGCACTATTTGCTGATGGCAGTTGATAAGGCAAAGAATCCAAAAACTTCACAATAGCTCTGTATCATAACTAGGCACCAGAATCATGACGAGGAAAAGAATATAAAATTTTATAAAATCTTTATATTATATTCAGGCACCAAAATCACATGTATAATATGATTACCAATAGGGAACAAAATATTTTGGCAATTAAAAGAAAACTATACACCTGCTGGCAGTTTGAATCAACTTGACTCCATGTATAACTGAAAATTAGTGTTAAAATAATTTGAAGAATTTAAATCCCGATCTTAAGGCCAGGTCAAATACAGATATAATGATTTCAATACTAATCAACACAATGATCAGCCACTCCAAAAAGTCTGATTTCCTATTTTGCAGGATTTCTTGAAGAAAGCGAATGTTATGCTGCAAAGAGAAGACAAAGTGTCACCGTTAACATATACAATATTGTTTGCAGTAATAAAATCAAAAGCACTTTTATGTAGGACAATATTACCTCTACAAACTTCAATTTAAAATCAAGACTTGCAAATCTTGGAGTCAATTCAAATTCATCTCTTGGATATTCCCATATCTGAGCAAATTTTGCATCTTTCCAGGCAATATCTGATCTGTTGAAGCTGACAAAAATTTTGGAGTTGGTCATTCGCAAAAGGAATGACATGCTAAATGCGAGGATTTCAGAAGCCATAATTTGAGGATTATTAGGATGAGATGGAGGCACACCAATTCTCTTGCTATTATTATTAAGATTAAAACTTTGACGCACAGGATCAAAAAAATCAAAACCTTAAAGATACCCTGCTTTCATCTTCTTGCCTAAACTTCAAATCCACTATTGATGTCCTGAGAGAACAAGTTCAACCGAGTTACATCACAACTCTGACCCAAGAGAACAAGCTCCACCGAGCTCAATCTACATACTGCCCCAGAGAACAAGCTCCACCGAACCAACACACATTATTGCCCGAGAGATCAAGGCATCAAGCTCCACCGAGCCAAATATATAATACTGCCCGAGAGATCAAGCTCTACCGAGCCTAAACCAAAACATAACATAACTAAGATTTTGCCAGTGCGCACATAGTCCTGATGACACCCACCAAGTAGCACATTCTACCATTTCTCCCAAAATATCCGTATAATAATATAATAAATCTAAAATATTTATAAAATGACATTAAAAGCTAATCATTTAAATCATCATGCTTATGAAATTCATGTATACTAGTCGAAATGTCCAATAGTAATATTTTCAACATCGCAATAATAAAATTAATAAGTAAATAAATATCATACCATTAAATCTTATTTTATTCACTTTAATTAATAAAACCACGCAAGCAAATCTAATCAAAATATTTCCTAATATTAACTCATACATAATAATAGAAATTCCATTAAATAATAATTATGCAACTAGTAATACTTATAGTGCATGTTCTATTGATGTTGGTGCTTTTTGATTTCTATTTTAATATTATGTTGTGCTTGTATTTTTCATTCTAGTTGATGGGTAACTCTAATATTGTTGTTAGATTTGGGACACTTCTAAGGTCGTGGTTATTCTTCCAGTCACCTTTGTTGTTCCTTATTGTTTGTTTTTGCTTTTGTCCCATTTTTTGTAATATGGCAAGACAACGTGATTAGTAACAACGTTGATTAAGTGTTTTCATTGTAATTATAATGTGTTATGTTCGTATATCATTTCTGAATTTCTTGCAACCCTTTATGACACCCTTAGCGCTTGCAAGTAGTTTATTAGACATTTATAGATGTTATCAGGATCTTACAAATGTAGTGAAGGCCCGTGTGGCAAGTAAAGGATTTAATAGTATGATTGCTAGTCTGAGCGGGAGCAATTCAAAGACTAACCAGGTTGTGATAACTGTCATGATTAAGTAGTGAATGAATTCCACTCACTTTCCAGCTTCCCTTTGGTAAGATAACCATTACGCCCTTTGATTTTACACAATTACAGGGCCCAATTTTCAGGACTAAGGGTTCCCTTTGATGCTTTACTATACTACTCAAATCCTAGTGCTACCCAGGTGATTGTTGAGGATTTATTTGGCCATGGTCCCTCTATAAAGGGAAGGAGTCATTCATTGGCTTAGTACCTTAAATTGGTGGATGTTGTTATGAAGGATTTAGTTATAAATAAGGTTGGAGTGGAGCAGGATGCTTATTACTTTTTATTCTACTTATTGAGTGTGATTATATTCCCAAATGCATCCAATACAACCCATTGTAGTTGCTTTCACAGTTGGAGAATCTAGATTACGTCCCCCTGTATAATTGGGGTACTTCAACGCTCACGTACTTGACTCGAGGATTTGTAGCACTCTTCTTGTTGTGAATATAAGTATTTGATATTTTCCATCATTCTATCCACCTTCTAGCCTTATCTAATTATAGAATTTCACTAGTTTAGTATAGGCTTATAAGTTTGGCATCCTCCCTAGACTCCATGTCGACTAGTGGAATCCACAGACCTTCCCGCGCTATACTTACTGGACGTGATCTTAGAGTGGGATATCTCTTGACATAGCAGCGACTAGAGTCCATTTGAGCCAGCTAACTTTTGAGTAGGTATGGGTGCTTCTTTCTTACTTTTTTTTATTCTATAGATTATCTAGACTGCTGACTTTACTCTTTTCTAACAATTGACAGATTAATACTCATTGGTGGATTGAGCATGCTAACACCTGGTCCCTAGCTAAATGGCTTTGCCTGATGCCCCTTGGCTATATGCTAACACTTAGTTCCTAGCTAGACTAAAAGGCTTCGCCTGACATCCCTCAGCTATATGACATACAATATAGCATTGCTTGATATTCCTAGAGATTATATAACCATGCTTGATGCCTCTTAATTGTACGACACTTAATTCAACACTACCTAACATTCCAAAAAACTATATAACTCTGCTTAACACTTATTGGCTATACGATATACAATCCTACATAGTTTTACATCCTTAAAGACTATACGACTCCACTTGACACCCTTTGGTTAGATGACACATAATCTAGTACTACTTGACGTCTTTAGAGACTATATGGTTCTGTCTAACACTATATATGGTTATAAGATACATAATTCAACTCAGAGATGATACGACTTTGCCCTACATCTTAAATGGCTATATGACATAAAATTCAATGTTGCCTAATATTCGTATAGCTCTACCTAATGCCTTAAATGACTATACAACACACAATTCAACACTACCTGATGTTTTTAATGACTATATGACTCCATTTCACACCTTAAATGACTATACAAAATGCAATTCAATACTACTTGAAATCTCGAAAGACTATACAATTTTGCCTGATGCCTTAAATAGTTATATCGCACGTAATTCAACACCATCTTGCATCCTCACGGACTATACAACTCTATTTGATGCCATTAAATATTTATATAGCATACAATCAAGTACTGCTTGACATTCTAAAGACTATACGACTTCACTCGATGCCTTTTGGCTATAGAAAACCCACAAATATATTTTATAGCTTACTTGAAGTCCTAGAGACTATATAAGACACCCTCAGGTATGTTCTCTACACCTAAATGATTTTTTTTTTTGCTTCAAATGCATTGTCACAAGTTGAGACTCCTTGAGCACATTGTGTAAAGTATATGAAGCAAAGGGCATTTGTTAAACCCTAAATTAAATCTCGATAGCCCCAAAATTATTTAGTGATAATAACTCTAATTAAGAGAAAAGCAGAAATATATAGAATCGCCTTTGATTATATAATTTTATGAATATAAACCTGAAAACTTGAAAACCTAGTGATTGATTAAAACCCTAAATCCTAAAATAATAAAACTTCAAAGAAAGACCAATGCCCAAAAGCCTAAACTAGAAATTAAAATTTTAAAACCCCAGTCCTCCTCCCTTTAGTGCATCACATTTATGGATTGCTTAAACAATGCATATAAGAAAATAACCCATAAGCATGAGATGAGAACCCATGCATGTAGGTGGAAAAGCTATACACCCACTTTAAAGGCTCCTTTACCTGCACATATAGGATTATCGACCCATGTACATGCAACTTTCACCCGTGCACGTGGATTTTCATAAATCCATCCGTGTTGACATTTTTTTTAAAAAAATACGGATCAATTTTATCATTTTAAAAGAGAAAATTATAGATATCTGGGGAAAATTAGAGAAATCTAAAAAAGCCTATACCCGTACTTTAAAAAACCTCTTACCTACACACCCAAACTCATATGAAATAGAAAGACAATAACTCAAACTTGACTCCATCATTGTCAAAGCATGCTTCAAAAGTATAAATTTGGCACTTTTTACTTATTTCTTATAAAAATAGGCAATAATTGCTTGTTGGTATAACTTGAAGTTCTAAATTTCTCATAATCAACATAAATAGGACTCAAATCTAATGATTATTAGGAAAACACTCTTCATAATCACTTAAGTCCCATACCACATAGTTTTGTATGTGTCTTCTTAGTTTGCTCATAATCTTTATTTTGCCCTATATTAGGTAGTGGGATTTAGGACACATCCAAATGTTTGATAACCACATCATTGTAAACTGGGTACAAACTTTGGTCCACTCGGCCAATATTGTTGGCATCCATTTATTATATTTTAATTCTTGTAGTTATCTTTACTTGTGAATTATTTCTTTATTACATGTAAATGATATTTTATAACATACAAATACATAAACAAATAAAAAATTAAATAATTAAATATGCCAATTGCATGAATGAGGGCAAATTATATTATGGACCCCTGTCCATATTGCAATATGGACCAGGACCTTTTTCAAACGTGTGAGTTAAAAAATACGTTGGATTTTAAACATAACGCTGTTAACTTTGATTTCTCCGTTTTATTCTCATCTTTCCTTTGCTCATCTTTCATGTTTTCTTCTTTGAGAGATTTTTTCTTCTTTGAGAGATTCACCTTTGAGCGTTTTCTTTTGATGTTTTGCTTTACAGATTTCAATATGTTTTCTTTGAGGGTTTGCAGATTTCATCTTCTCATCTTTTCTTTTGATATCTATGGTTTCAAATGGATTTACAGATTTCAGGTAAAATCTTTTTTTTTTTTGTTGTTGTGATATTTGATTACTTTTCGTTTGAATCTGTGATTTAAACTTTAGTTTAAACTGTAGGTTCATCAGTTTAATCTGTGAAATTCTTTAGTTTTCAATTTTCGATTTAAACTTTATTGTTTGAATATGTGATTTTTGTTTTTTTTTTTTGGTGTTTGATTTCTTTTTTCTGAGATTTGTTTGTTTGTTTGTGTTTGTTATAATTTTAGGGTCATTAGTTTGTGCATATAGGTTCATTAGTTTGTACATATAGGTTCATTAGTTTTAACGTAGATGTTCATTTTGTATAGATTGGAGATTCATTAGCTTTTAATATATTGTTTAGTTTTTATATGTAATTAATATGGATGTGAAAGTCAATGAATTAAAAAAATATATAT
>CATIWO010356436.1:0-10332 GCA_949673435.1 Macaranga tanarius | reverse complement strand
TAAAAAATAACTAAGGGTATAAAAGGAAAAAAAAAAGAAACGCACTTGTAACATTCCAACAGCTCCAAAATGGAGCTGTTGGAATTGCGCGTTCCTTTTGCAAAGAAACTGCTCCCATCAACTGACAAACGTCAAAACAAACAAATTGTTAATTTTTTTTCACCAAACGTCCAACCAAACGGAGCCTTGGTCCTACTTATTTTGATAGCAGCTATAGAGATTCTATACATGGAAGCTCTGATGATGTCGATGTACCGAATGTTGATGAAACAACTGAAAATCATAATATTGCTCATTCTAATAGCAGCCGTGGAGATTCTACACATCGAAGCTTTGATGATGTCGATATACTGGGTATTAATGAAACAGCTGGAAATCATAATATTATCGATGCCGAGAATGAACCGTAGGTAAGGATGACTTTTACACCTGTGGATAAAATTTCTAGATGCATATCAAGCATTTATGAGGTTGAAAGGTTTCGCTATTGCAAAGAGAAGTGCATCTAAGGGTAGAGATAATGAAAGAAAATATCAGTCAATCAGTTGTGAGAAAAAGTAAAAGGACCGAAGCAAAAAAAATAAGGAGAATGATGTGTCTTGCTCATCTAAATGTTGTTCTAAAAGGATGAGACATCAATAAAAAATAAGCACAACTATAAATTGAATCCAAGCATGAGTAGATTATTGCCAGCTCATTGTACTTTGGGTGCAAGCAATAAAAGAATTCTAGTTGTTTATGATATAACAAGGTTTAGGGCTACAAAAAGTGTAAAACTATTACAGGCTCAAGTGGGTGGTCTTGAGAATATGGGATGCTTGCTAAAAGACTATAGAAACTACATTGACAAGCAATGAAGAATAATGCTAGGAGATGGGGATGCGGAGGCTATTCAAAAATTATTTGTGTCAATGCAACAAAAAGATAGGGATTTTTTTTTTCATTTAATGGATGTTAGTGATGAAAGCAGGCTAGGGAATATATTGTGGTTACACCCTCGAAGCAAAACTGCTTACCATGAATTTCATGATATTATAACATTCAACACAACATATCTTGTTAATAGGTACAAAATTCTATTTGCAACCTTTGTCGGTGTAAAATAATATGGCCAATTTATTTTTGCTTAGTTATGCTCTTATCTCACATAAGGATATCTCATCATTCAAATGGCTATTTTTAACTTGGCTGTCTACTACGGATGATGTACACTGTAATGCTATTATCACTGATCAATGTGAGAGTATTAAAGCAGCTATAAGGGAACTTATACCCAACACAGTTCACCAATATTGCTTATGGCATATTTTATGTAAAGTTCCAAATAAATTTAAACACATATCAGAATTTTGTAAAGTAGTAGTTGATTTTAATGGGTTATATACACGACAGTCTGACTATTGATATATCTGAGAGAAATTAGGTAGAATTTATAAGAAAATATAAGTTAAAGAGGAATGAGTGGCTCATAAAGTTGCACACGGAGAGGCTGAGCTAGGCTCCTATTTTTTTGAACCACTTATTTTAGGCTAGGATGGTCTTAACGCAGAGGAGTGAAGGCATGCATGCCTACTTTGATAAGTACATTAACTCTTAAAGTACACTTAAACAATTTATAGAACAATATGAGATAGCTCTCTATAATAAAGTAGGAAAAGAGTTTTTGGCTAACTGTGATTTAATAAGGAAAGAAATATTATGCATATCACATTTTGGATGGAACAAATAACTACAACATTCACCAACCAATTTGATTTTTCAGTAAGTGTAAGAAGACATAAAAAGCATTTGGTACTGTGACATTTTGGAAAATAACCACACGCAGACAAATGACGTAAGGATCAAAAGTTATAAGGTCAACTTAATAAACGGTTAGTATGTGAAAGAGTTTATATACACTGTGGAGTTCAGGTTGGAGGAAAACTACTTATCTTGTCAATGTAAAAAATTTGAAAGTTCTCTATTATTGTGTTACCATATATATAAGGTGTTGTCCATAAAGGGTTCTAATTTGCAAGTTTCTTATGTGTCTATCCTCTAATAAGCCTGCGGTTAAATACATTCAACTAGCTAGGGCAATAACTACTAGGAAATTTTATGCTCTAGGTTCAATTTTGCTTGCCCTAACATATCGCTCATTGTCTAACTATCACTTTTATCATCCCTTTTTAAAATTTGGAGGATCACTTTGGTTAGTATAGCTTTGGTTGTTTGTATACTTTATAGAGCTAAGAAGTACACCTATGGCCCTATTCAATGGTCCTATTAGCATCCAACTATTTCAGTGCAGATGTTCTTATATATGAGTAGTCTAGTGTAAAATTTTTCCTTAGTTTGAAGTGCATATAGAAGGAGCAACTTTTTATTTACCTAAGTGAAGAGTTCAAAAATCCTTGGTTGAAGCTGTTCGATAAAGGTGGACTTGAATCTAATAATTTATCATTAGTTCAACTTAGATTTTTCTATGCATACATAACTTCAAGACCCTTCTTTGCAGATGGAGCATGGGCTTTTAATGCGAATAGGCCAACAGTTTTGTGTTATGTACTACTTTCCCTTCTTATAGAGTAGGCAGTTTGGTATTGACTAAGCTCCTTATCCCCATTTGAGTGCTATTAAAATGTATGTTCTAGTGTTGAGCAAACATGACACACCGTTCAATGTTGATCGAGTTGAAGAATGTGTACAAAAAAATAAAAATCTCAAATGTAAGGTTGGTCCTTCCTTGAAGCTCCATGTTGAGTCTTTTAATAAAGATTGGTATGTGGTTTTTCAAATCTTACTGCCAATGTTTGAAGAAGATATTGTTGCAGGTATGTATGAACTTTGTAACATTATATTCATTTTTTGTTAATTTTATCCAAAAAAAATGAGTCTTACATATTTTTTTTTTTTTTTTGAGGTTTGACTGATGAGATGCAGTCCAACCCTTTTGGAATAAAAAGGGAGAAAATTATTATAGAAAAACCAAATCCTAAAAAATGCAAAGAAATAACACAATTCCAAAGTAAAAAGACCTACTGTGAGTTCACCTGAACCAAAGAGATCTCATACAGAAAATGTTAAAAGAATGGCTCCTTCAACTTCTTTTGTTAGAAGATCAAGCAAGCTACATACCTCGACATGGCAAACAAAACCACTTGCAGCTCTGTGTAATGTTTGAGATGTAGTTTATGTGGATGAAGAGTAAATGAGTTCCAGTGATGGAATTGGAATTGAAAATTCTAATTTACCCCATTATTATTCTTCTATATCTAATGACAGAAACCTCAGCTCACTAGTGAATAATGAAAAATGATCTACAAATGGGGGAGATCTACAAACTGGTTCAATAAAGTCTAGGAAGTTCCAAGATCAAAGTAGATCTTTAACACCAAACGAGGTTCACCATGTTTAATTATGTTACATTGTTTCATGTTGCTTATTCATTACTTTAATCATTGTATGTAATGTTTTGTAATTGTTCATGTGTCTTACATATCATTATTTCATATTGTTATTGCACAAAGGTTCGAGAAAACTTTTTCAACTAATTCCACTGATGATCCATTGTTTAGCCTGGATTTTAATTTTTTGGAGAAAAATAAGATATTTAATGCACCTCTAGAACATGCTTTTACCAATTATGATAGAGAACAAGTAAGAGCACAATTTATTTTATTTTAAAGCACGACCCATTCTTCTTGGTCCATAACAAAGGAAATCACTGAAGGTTGCTTTGCATATACTGCACCAAGATACATCCTCACCTAAAGATGGTATTGTGGTATCTAATGTTATAGCCAATGTTAAAACTAATTTCTCTGAATCATCGAGCATAAGCAAATCTATTGAAGAGACGTCAAGTAAGGTTGATAGTTACAAGGACAATGCCAAACTTTAGAGTAATCTTAAAATCAATTTTAAAAATTATTCTAAAGAACTACTTGAACTTTAAGTGGAACATGAGAACACTCAGTGCCGTAGTATTGCACCGCAACAGTAGGTTGATGAGCTAAAGTCCCATGACATGGATATTCTGGCAAAGGCAGAAGAGTTAAAGTGGAAAAAATAATGGTCAGGAACCAGTATCAAGCTACCAGTTCTCTCTTGCTCTAACAACGTAGTGATGCTGTTACTTGAACTGCAGAATTAAAGAAATTAAAGAAGGTCGGAGCATTGTATTATTTTCGATGGCAAGGATTAAGATCTTTTGATTTCAGTAATATTTAACTATAATTTCTATTATCTTAAAATAGACAAAATAGTTGCTTTTTATTTCAGACAATCATCTTAAAATGAATAATTTTTTGTTATTATATTAGTTTACATTTGATTTTGGACCAATTGCACTACATGACTAAAAGTTACAATTGACATTATTATACTACTCTAAATACAGTTTTGAATTATTTGCATTTGCATGTCCACTAAACACTAACATAAAAATATTTGATTTGATTTAGATCTGTTTACTTAAGTTTTTCATATAATATCGTATACATACAACAAAGTGGATTTATATTTCATATGGTAATCTAATAGAAGTTCAATTAAAATTTAACTCGACTCAAAAGTATGATTGAGTTAACGAAACTATAATAACTCACACACGACAATTGGATTTCATGCGATTCAAATAGACAAACTGCATACATAGGAACGACTATACATTTATGTTCAATAACTCGTTACTCATAAACAATAATTAACATAATTGTATCATGCACATGAGGCCATACAAAAGGTCATGGAAAAATGCCTATAAATATAAGACTAATTAACAACTAAGATTTATCATTACCACTAGCAAATAGAATTGATCAAAATTATTGAGTGGAGGTTTCCCCTTTCTCCAAAGTCTTTAAAAGAGTTGTAAAAATCAGTGAGGGACGACCTTAATGGACTGCAAAAAGAAGTTTTTGAGTTCTATAAGTGATAGATTGGACACAATGGCCTTGATAATCACCAACATTATCATCAAGGAGAGATACATAGGCAGAACCATCAGCAGAAAGACCATCAATAGCAGAACCATCATCAGTAGGACCAATGCCAAAACTCAATTGTATCAAACTGTTAGACATATCTACGATATAATGTGCAAGCTTCCATATCAGTGTCTAGTTTTAATGTTCCAATAGGTTTTTCTATCAATGTTATCCTCCCCTTTTGTTATCTTATAAAATCATGGAACTTTTTGTGGTTGATTTAATCAACAGTGGAAATATTAATGAAATAAAATTTATTATCAAAATGAAATTCAGATTTACTATCATTTTGAAAGTAAGTTTATCAATCTTTTATATGCGAAATTCATTTATTTTTTGTTAACAATTAACTAGAGTAGTGAAATAAAATAGAATACTCATTACTAAAATTATTCAAGATATCAGATGAGCTTGGAGGTATTCTTCATCTAATAGTGAATCAATTAACTTCATGCTCGGTGAATGTAATTCATTTAAGGTGTTTACCTAGTGCAAAAATTAAATCTAACACATTCAAATTGATTCTAGATCATATTACCTAACAATAATAACATTTCAATAACATTGTTGAGACAATAACAATTTGATTAGAATCTTGATTAAAAATACTTGCATTTCATTACTAAATTTACTACAATTACACACTTCCAATTTTTTTTTATTAGAAATTAAGTTATTAAAATAGCTTCCCTGCATAAAACCTAATCACAAATGTAAGGACATAATAAAAAATATACAAAATATTGAAATCAACATATGAAATATTACTTAACAATAACAACATTTCAATAATGTTGTTGAGATAATAATAACAATTTGATTAGAATCCAGAATAAAAATACTTGTACTTTGTTACTAAATGTACTGCAGTTTCAAACTTACAACTTTCGATTAGAAATTAAGCTATTAGAATAGCTTCCTTATGCAAAACCCAACCATAAATATAAGGATAGAGCACATAATACACAAAATGTTGAAATCAACATATGAAATATTACTATGCTTCGTAATCATCATCCTTAAATTGCTTCTTTATTATTCAAACTTCTCAGTTATCAGCTTTGTAGAACTCTTAGAATCACACGTGTGAACAACATATGCACTTGTTTTAGAGAAACTCGTCCAAGCTTAGGTTGCTTCCTCTATTATAAGGTATAACCTATACAAGCTACCACTGAAGCCGATCACTGAAATTGCACACTCTTCTCATGAACTCTATATACCAGATCGAATGCCTCCAAAGATGACATAATACTTGCATCGTTTATGTTTATTGGCTTTTCTCAACTTCATTTTCTCTTTCAAGTTTTTACAATAAGGATTTAGGGTGTTGTTGCCAAGAGAGTAATACTAAATAAAGGAAGTTCAATAATGGATTTAGTATACCAATAACATAAAATTAATGTGTATATTTTCAAAAAGTTTGGCGCCTGTGTAAGTTTTTAAATCTTAAATTTTTTATTATGTTTTACTAAGGGCTATATTAGTATATAACTTATAAATTACATAGAACTTTCTACCATATTTACCCCCATTTCACTAACTATAATTATGTATTTGCCCCTTTGAGCTAAAAATTATGGCTTAAATTGGTTCAATTTAGCTGAGTCCTAAATTGAAAATACCAACTCAACATACTCTTGGCATTTCAATCCTACCGATTAATTCCTTAAAGTTGTATATTCAACATGCACCTTCACAATTGATGCACTACTAATTATATTTAATTAATTAATTACTCATTGACTTTATTTAATTAATAATTTAATAATAATGATTAAGTAGAGATTAACTTTTGTTGTCCAAATCCAATCAAATCATGCAAAGCCAAAATAAAGTGCAAAAGTTGTATAACTATTATGGAGGTAGCGGACAAGATGTTATAATTGGCTAAAGTAGCAAATTGCTCCTTGAACTATCATCTAAGGTGTAATTAACCCTAAAATTAACTTTTTGGGTTATTTTACCCAAAAAGATTACAATTTTGGCTATTTGCCTCAAATTTTAATTGATATAGGAGAGTGTATTTCACTCTCTCATTAAAATAATTACTTCTCATTAAAATTATCATTTATATTATTAAATAATATTTATTTAAAGTATTAGATTAAAAATCAATATTCATAAATAAAGATAAAAAAATCTTTGCCAATTACAGAGACCATCACCGCTATTTATCACAAGAACCACCACCGTTACCTCTTCTAGCAATTGCCACTGTCGCCTCTCCTCTTCTAGATACCAGCATGTCTTACCTCTCTCGGCAAACAACACCTGCCTCTTCTCCCCCAGCGAACAACACCTATGTCTCATGTCCTAATAACCAGCATCACCTCTCCTCTTACTGCAGCTTCTTGCACAACTGATTTTCACAAAACCATCCCCTCCCACCATATCCTCTCATCACTGCCTATCTCAACTATTACTCATCTCAACCATCGCCTCCCATCTTTTTTTTTTCCTTATTGATTTATTGACTTTATTATTTTTTATTTTGTATATTTTGGATTTTGATGTTGTTGGAGATGATTGTGGTGGCATTTAATTTTGTTGATGGCAGTTATATGGTTGGGTAACAGTGGTGTTAATGATGGTGATGATGGGGTTTTAAAAGACATACAGAAAAGGCTGAAAGAGATTGAAGAAGAAGATGTCGGCTAAGGTTGAGAAAGATATGGGCACTGTTCAAGGTATTTATATGTTTTTTGAAATATCGGACCTTAATTAATTTTGATTTATTTGCTGCTTAGAGTTTGTTTAATTTGTATTATGTGTGCATTTGTTGTTCAGCTCTTCTCTTGCTCTAAAGTAAGAATTTAAGTTTTCACAGTTTCCTTTTGAACATGTATACACATATCGTAAATGGTTCTACAACTCAGGCTAAGAAGGAGGTCAAAGAGGTGACAATGGATTTAGGCGGTTTTGGGTAGTAATGAACTTTGCAGTAGTGGTTGGGGTGGTTTCAAGTGGTAATGATGTTACCGATGGGTAGGAGTGGTGTTAATGGGTAATAGTGATGGTGGTGGTTGTGGGCGGTGGTGATGGTATATGGTGGTGGTTATATATTTTTTTTAATTAAATGGATAAACCTAATTCTAATGAAAGGGAGAGAGAAAAAGAAAAAATATAATTATAACTATCATTTAATATTTTTCACTTGCTCTATTTGGGAGGTGTGAATCACTCTTTTAAATTTGGGGCAAATAGCCAAAATTGCAATCTTTTTAGGTGAAATAGCCCAAAAAAATTTATTTTAGGGTTAATTGCACCCTGGATGATAGTTCAAGGGGGCGATTTGCTACTTTAGCCTGTTATAATTGGTGGAACTCCGTCAATTCCAACGCAGCAATTAATGTTGTGCGGTTCTGATGTCTAATTTGTGAAAAAAAAAAAATGATAGGTATGAGCTGTGTCCATACCACATCACATCTGACTAGGCTACACCTGTATCATAGTATTGCTTTTTATGTTAATCCCTTTTTCTTTTCTTCTAAATCTTCAATTAAATGTTTTATAAAATAATTGTGTATCAAATAATATTCCACCATATGATTTTCTTATTCTGGAGAGATTTCAAAATAATTATAATGAGGTAGCAAGTTAATTTTTCTTTTTTTGAACAACTGGCATCAAGTTATTGAGTATTGATAAAATAATAATTTTCATTATGAGCACAATCTTAGCTTGCAAATTAATAATTTTTTAAAAGAAAAATTCTTTTAACAAGCAACCATAATTTCAACTAACGTCAAATACCAAAGCTTTTAATATTTATAAATTTTAACATTTATTTTAAAAGTAATTTTATTTTTACTTACACATGAGTTTACTTTTTTTTCATATTTTAAATTTTAATTTATTTTATGTAAAATTTTAAGTAATAGTTTAATTTACTAAAGCACGTATAATTTTTTTCCTCAACACTCATGTAAAATTTATGAGAATAAAAATTAGATTTTAAAATGAAATGTAAATTAATGAAATATTATTAATCATGTATAATGTATAAAACAACCTGAATCAAATTTTAAGTAGTTCGAATTTAATCCGTTTACTATTAAATCTAATTCGAATAGAAATTTATTATATTATTTGTTGTTTATGAATTACTTATGAGTCTAAATTGGGTCAAAATAAATTTTAAATATATAATTTTATAAAGTAAAATTATTGATATTTGAACTTATTTTATTTAATGAAACCAATTTTATCATATGAGTTTGGATGAATTTTTATTTTTTATTTTTTATTTTTTATTTTTTATTTTTTATTTTTTGTTGGACATGTAATGGATTTTTATTGAATGAGTTCCTTCATGAACATTAAATCCATATAATGCAACCCCAAAAGCTTCAATTATTTAGTCGCTTTTAAGGGGCAAAGGAGAGAGATTCCAACTCATTTACACGTCATTTCCAACCTAGTGAATATACCCATCAGTTTAGAGCTAAGATTGCATTGCCACGTCATGAAACGCACGTGAAACAAATCATGTGCAAGCGCAAGCGCAAATGTGGAACTGTAACTGTAAGCCAACAACTTTTTAACTAAAGCTTTCGTGAAGCCACAGTTCCCAATGACTTCAACGAGGCAGATATTTTTGGGAATTGTTCCAATACGTCGCCGCTTTTTCTTCTACTAATTAAGTTAAATTTCAATTTCATCAACGTCATATGTAAATGTGTTATAATTTTATTTTATTATTTATCTTTTAAGGATAAATATAATTTTAATTCCTATGTTTTACTGTTTAACTAATTAGTTATGTAATTTTTTCACCACATTAAAATATTATATTTTATATTTCTTACACTTTTAAAAAATATGTATATATTTCTTACATTTTGATGCTTATCAATTTCAATGATAAATTTATTTTATATATAATATATAATTAATATAATTAATTGTTTATTTTTATACATTTATTTTATACGTAATGATTCATATAATTAAGTACTTGTTTTTAAAAATATTAAAATTTTATCAAAAAATAATTTCTTTTTATTTATAATAAAATTAAAATACATTAAACATAATCTATTATGAATTTTATTATAGTTTTTTTTTTTTTTTATAGGAACCAAACTACATTACTTAAGAATGCATTACATCATAAAAAAGCAACTGCTCAACACAAGAAGGAGCTGTCTGTAGCACCCTCCAGGTACCACATACAAGTATTTCAATCATATAACAACACATGGCACAAATGTTTTTTTTTTATATAATAAGATAAGATACATTTATACCAAAACGCTTGTTTATACTTATTGTACTTTAGTATACATATATAACTTGTTATCAAAATAAATACATTACTTAAAAACAAAATGCTTGAATGTGATGATAATGATGACCA
>CATIWO010356416.1:0-14833 GCA_949673435.1 Macaranga tanarius | reverse complement strand
GTTGGGGGTGGGACCAAAGGCCAAAGCAATTAGAGAAGAGGGAGTTTTTGGAGCACCAAGAAAAAGATTTAATGTGGATATGGTAAGGAAATGTCAGAGTAATCTCATCCTCAACTTTTTAAGGTAAGGAGGAAAATTGAGTACCATCCAACACCAAAAGCAAGAAAAAGATACAAACTTTTTTCCATGTCCAAAACAAACACTCCCTTTTGGTCCCACCTTTCTAACCATCACTTTAACACCTTTTTGCTACTTTGCTTGAAAGATTATACAAAAGGGTTTTTGGCACTTTCATCCCCACTCTCATTTTTCACATTCGTACGTCTCCGACCACAAATATTAAAATGCAGTTAATTTTATATTAAAATATAGTTTTTATAGTAATGTTTTTTTAATTCACTACACCATTTTTAATACTAAAAAAAAATTATATCTATATATTTTTTTTAATCTCATTTTATAATATTTATACATTTATAACATTACATCCATATTTATAATATTTATATATCTATCACATTAAATATTTTTTAATTATATTTATTTAGGTATGTTTTATATTTATTTAATAAAAATATTGTAAATAAAAAAATATTTTGGACTAAATTATTTAAAAAAGTGTATTTATACAATAAATTTTTAAAACTAAATTAAATAGTTTAATAAGTTATGGATGGATTGAAAAAAAAAAACTCAAACTCAAAATGCGTTTGACAATATGGGTAGCTACTGTTAAGTGTTAACCACATCCATTTTGGTGTGAAAATGGGTATTAGTTGGATTGGAGGTTGGATTGACTCTATTTATTTTTATTTTGAATTATATAAAACACACATGAGACGGAAACATGATATACTTCTTTACAAAATTAACCTATACACATATATTAAAATTCCAAAGATGAATTCACATTTCAGTTTTCAGGAATGAGAAACAACATATTATACACGCTGCAAAAAATTTTTAGGTGTCATGTGAATTAATTAATTAATTTTTTTTTAAAAAAAAGAACTTTACAATTTTATATGAAGTGCACTAACCTATATAATTCATTCATAAACATTATAAAACCAATGTGGACACTCTCCGAATAAAATATTTTTTATTAAATTGTATCTGGGTCGAGGATAAAGCCGTTTGACCCAATTATTTTTGAATGCACTCAAGGAATTGATTACATTAAGAAATAGTTGAGAAGTTGTGCCTACAAAGGGCTTTAACTGAAAGCTAGCTTTTGTGGTGAAAAAGAAAACATCATCTCGAAGTTTGGGAATGGTAAAGCAACTTACTTGTCCCCTTGTTATGGTAACTAAGAAATCATAAAAGTGGGTCCAATTTCAGAAAAAATAACAATAAAGAACCCATCATCAATTATTTTTGTACCATTTAGTCCCACATTTAATTTTTTTTCCATGCACAAAATAGCAATGGAGGTTTAAGAAAAATAAATAAATAAGCAAGATCTACTTAAGATGCGGATTGGACTCAATTACTAATTTATGCCATAAAATTACTTGATTACTATGAAAAATAAATAGTCAAATTTTCATACATGAACAAAAATTATATTGGAAATTGCTAACTAGAGGCATGAACCTCTATGAATATATCATAAGAACAAAGCCTAACTTAGAATGAATGCTAGGCTAGCCCAAGCTTATTGGTCTTTCTAGGTATCAAGGCTGGACCTTCTTGTCAAAATTTTGGATAATGACACATTAGAAGTTGAATTTGGTCTTATAATTCAATTTTACGAATTTTGTTGTGCCTAATTGAGAATGTTATCAAAGTTTCATGTAGCTCATGGCATTGGCATGTTGTGATCAAATTGTTTTAGCCTGTCCATAACCATCTCAACAGCAAATATGGATCATTAAGATGTTTTTTCCGCCAAGTCACATGTGATGGGGAAGGGAAATGGAGGGAGTGATCCGACCCCCACTCTTTTAGGCACTAACAAGTGTCTAATGTCACTGTACTATATAGGTTGCTGACGGGATCATTAAGATGTTGAAATAAATAAATTTTACATTTAGTGAAATTTGAACATGGCACCTAGCCTTAAAGCAACACCACTTTTGATTATAGATGATTAAGTTAAGCTTATCTAAATTTTATCAATAATGATATGCTTTTATTATTGCTTAATGGTTGGGAAAAAAAATGCATTCGATTCTCCAAATTTCATGACATGTTTTAATAGTCGTTTTGGAAAGATTTTAAGGAGTTCACATGGCTCAGAAATCAGAATTATTGATTTACATTTTCAGCAGCAAATGGTTAATCATGAGTTGAAAACCTCAAAGGCTTTAACCCTTTTTTTTAAAAAAAAAACATTATAAATGAAACATTCATTGAGAGTATACAGTGTCATTGTGGAATAAGTTACATAACTGAAACATGATCTATTGTTCCCAATGTTGCCTGCTACATAAGACGAACCAGAGTCATCTAAGATATGAAAGAATCACAACCATCTTAGAGATTCTCATCTTGAGAATCATTTAAAATCAATACTTGATACTTCCTCAGCCAAGGAAAGGAAGATCAGTGCTTAACTTAGGATGGAAGATGACTCACTACATCTAGAAAAATAAAGAAAAAGATGATTTGCAAAGTCAGGAATGTTACTCTTACTACCCCAGAGAATGAGTAACTCAACTGACTTTACCTACAAAAAACAAAAAATAACAACCTTATCTTCTGGGGTTAGATAGAAGTGGTAGAGGCTAATCCTGTTGACTTAGCCTCATAGCTTGCTAGACCTTCAATGGTGATTGCTGCTGTTGAAAGAACCGATGTAGCATTCAGAAATAGTGGAGGTTGGCGTGCTAATTCTTTCATTTTGAACTTCCTAATTTTGTGATTAGTTTGCCCTTTCTCCTGCTCTTTAGTTTGGCATGGATTACCAAAGAGAGCCTATCGGGAAAGAGTGAGGTTTGCTACTTCCAGGGGCTCCTGAAATTGGGTTGGCTGCTCTTGCTTTTGACATGGGATAGTTGGAGTGGATTTACTCAGCTTGTTTTTGGTTTGAGTTTTTTTTGTTGGGCCTGAATTCCTGGGCTGCTGCCTTAGCTGAGTAATATGAACATTCTACCTCTTTGCTGGAGGCCCATCAGTGGCATTCTCTTGGGAGGTCGAGATTTGTTGCTGATGTGGTTTATCATTATCTCAAAGGCCTTAATCACAGCTTTTGTGTGTAATTAGATGGACCTTGCTTCAGTGCTGAACAAATTTGATCGATTTAGTAAATGTATTGAGTTATTATTAGTTTTTTAAATTTGTCCATTTCGGGGTATTACATTTATAACAGTTAATGTCTATATTATTACTAATTAAGGTTTAATTACTAAATAGTCTAATAGTATAACTCACTTCAATACATCAATAGTTCAAGGGTTCGATCATTGCATCCTCCCTTCCGGTTCAAAAATAAAATAAAATTAATTATTAAATGATTCACAAGATTAAAGATAATTTGCTCACCAATTACTTGCAAGGTGATAGAAGCAGAAAATTTAAAAAATGAAAGGCTGTTTATTATTTGATGATTGTAAAAATGCTGTTATATACTTAAAGTAATTTACTTGTACAATGAACTATAAGTGTAATGAATACATCACAAGAAGAAAATCGTAACAAATATATGATTTTAGCTGTTTACCATTTTTACTAACATAAATTTAGTCAGTAATTTTAGTTTTGAATTTGAAAGCTGTAATTTGGGTGTTCCATGATTTTCTTCCATACTCATTTCCTGATAAGATTTCAAATGACAAGAACAATTATCTCCCATATATGGTAAACAAATTTGGTTTTAGAGTTGTATAATGTTTTATTTTTAAGAAAATCATAATTTTTTTTATTAAGAAATAAAAATTCCACATTAATTGTATGCTCCACTTAATAATTTTTATTTTGCCACAAATCAACTTTTTGGTAAAAGTTAAAATTACAATATTTCATACATCATAGATTTCACATGAATTTTATAACAAATAATAATGATGATCAAATTAAAATAACTCGTATATGAATTTATAGGAATTTTATTAATTTATATAAAATGTAGAATGGAATATGACATATAAAATTGGAAAAATGCATATTTTGCCTTCTGTATTTTAATTTTTTTTTACATTGCCCTCCTGTATAAAACAATCAGCACATTGCAATCATATACTTTTATTTACCGACACATTCGACTCTTATTAAACGGATGTGGATAACTGCAGTTAAAAAATATCTAGTTTGGTCCTTATAATTTTAAAATATTTCTTTTTAATGTTTATAATTTTTTTTCTTAACAAAAAAAATCCATACAATTGCTAAAATAATACAATTAAATTTATTAAAAGTTTTTAAAATTATGTATATTTTCAATTTTTTCATCTAATTAAAATGTAAGTCATTTATTTCTATATATATATACATATTATAATTGTTTATTAAATATTTGTAAAATTAAAAAATATGTATGAAAAAAAATGTTAACTAAGATGCATGAGCTATTTAAAAAATGCAATATAAAATTTATCATATTTATATAAATATATTTATAATTATTGTTCAAGAAGTATTTTATACAATTTATAATTGTAATCATATATCTATTTTTAAAGTATTTTATACAATTTATAATTGTAATTGTATATCTATTTTTAAAATAATTTTATTATAAATAGTAATTAATTAACTATAATTTGTATATTATTCAAATACGAGTAAGGTCTATTATATTTTTTCAAATATGAAAAAATATAAATTTATAAGTTTAAAGAAAATATTATAGTAAATTAAAATTTTTATTCTTTAAAAATATTAATTAATAGAATTATTAATTTATTAAGTATTAATTGTAAGAAAATTAATTGTGTGATAATATTTTTATTTGAAAAATGTTATAAATTTTTACTAATATTTTATTTATTAAATAGCTCATGTACCTTTTCATTGATTAAATTATCATGTATTGATTTTTACCACGTTTGTGTATTAATTATGTAAACATTTAATGAATAATTAAAATATGTTATAATTTTTATAACTATGTTTTTTTTAATATTATAAATTTATTAGAAATATATGACATAAATCTCAAGTAAATAAAAAGTATATAATTTTAAAATTTTTTATTAAATTAAATTGAATTATTTAGTAATTATATGGATTTATTTGTTAAAAATAAAATTATAAGGATTAAAAGGAAATATTTTAAAATTATAAAAGCAAACTGAATATTTTTTAACTACTATTATCCCTTCCTATTAATAAAGATTCAATGTGCCGGTAAATAAAAGTATAAGGTTGCAATGTGCCGGTTTTTTGTACAAATATTTAAAAAAAAATTAAAAAATGGAGAACAAAGTATGTATTTTTCCTATAAAATAACATGTTTCTTGTGTCTTATTTTATTGATGGGAGTTAAATTTGAAATTATATTCCCAGATAAAAAAGTGAACTTCTTAAGGGTGCATAAAGACTAGCTTGAAATTGTAAGAAGAAAGTGAGACTTAATAAGTGGATCGGAAACATTAATCCCCAAATGATGCAGTGGACACTCCAATAAATTTTGAAATGTTACGTATACAATTGATTGGTATGTTACGTATACAAACAAAGTGGATAAGTAAAATTATTTGATTAATGGGTTAAGTAGTGAAAATAGTTATTAATTATAATAATCATGTTGTCCAACACTTAAAAAGTACCTTTTGAAGCATATCTTTGCTTTAAATTAGAGTTCAAATCCAATGGTTTTTTAGGCCATAAATTCCCCACTCTAGTAACAAACAGACAGCATCATTCCTCACCATCAAATTTAATAACAATAAACTTCTAAGTACAATTTGCACATAAATTGTTCATCAATCATATTTTTGTCTATATAAAACATAATCAATTCCTTGTATATAGTGGAACCTCCCCTTTCCTCACTATAAATGCATTGAATTCTACCACGACTGAATTTGTAAAATATAAACATATATTTTATTAGTGATAAAAATTTATTAATAATTTAATATGATTATATATATTATAATTTAAAATTAAAATATTATTTAACGAAAAACGTAGATTTCAACAATCAACAATTAGTAGTGATTTTTTATTTTTATTAATAATATACTAATAATTAGATTTATAATGTATTACATATTTTATGTTTATTAATCAAATATAAAATATATATCATGAATTTAATTGTTGTCAGATGATCATCGGATGATATGTACTGGAGTAGGGAAGAATACATATTCCCCGTAATCTCCATTAAAAAGTTAGATTAATAATTAATTATTTGATTACTCAAAAGTCACAAACAAACAAACAAACACATACATATATATATATCCCCATTTCATAACATAATTAATTAATGGATAAAGAGCATATCACAGGCAAACAAATATCCCTCACTCAGATCACAAATTAAATCCAAACCCAACTACTGTGCTTCTTCTTCTCCTTTAAATTCTTGATCTGCACATAGATAACATCATCATCATCATCAAATCTTTAGATATTTTTTTTATTAAGCTTTTCCTGGAGTTTTTGGGTCATGGTGATTGTTTGCTCCAGTTCCTGGATAATCAGTGCTCTCCAAGTCCATCCTTCCACTAATAAAATCAACAAGTTCCTCTCCATCACTGCTCAAATCCATTGCATCCTGCACTTGACCATATATACAATTTTGTTTTAAAAAATCAAGAAAATGTGAAATAAATAAACATGCATGTGCCGATAA
This sequence comes from Macaranga tanarius, assembly GCA_949673435.1. Classification (NCBI taxonomy): domain Eukaryota; kingdom Viridiplantae; phylum Streptophyta; class Magnoliopsida; order Malpighiales; family Euphorbiaceae; genus Macaranga; species Macaranga tanarius. The sequence continues at coordinate 8,085 of CATIWO010356416.1, read as the reverse complement.
TCATGTCCACTTTTAGTTGGTAACATACAAGAAAGAAACAATTAGAAATTGAATTTTACAGGTTCTTGAACTTGAATTCTTGATTTTAGAGCACAAAGGAAAAAGAAAGAGAAAGAAAAAAGACCTGGGTCAGTAAATCTTGGGCTGGTGATGAAGGGTTTTCTTCACCTGACTTGAGGCTTCCTGAAAATCAAAACAAAGATGAAATTTTTGACAAAAAAAATCATCAAGAAAAATGTTGACATTAAAACAAAATCACAAAATAGAAAGAGCCCATTTTGAGAGACTACATATATGTATGTATGTGTACTCACTGGTAGCAGGAACTGCAAGAGAAGAGAGGACCAAAGAGAGAGCCAGAAACAAAACCAGAAGTCTTCCAGCAGACTTTTGCACCATTTTTTGTTTCTTGAATATTTCTTCTTCTTCAATCTGGGTTCAAAGAAAGAATATAGACAGGTTTTGATAGTAATTATGGATGTGGAACAAAATCTTTTGATGGCTAGGACAAAGCATGCTGAGATGGGCTTCTTTATATAGAGAGCACACACATGCCCACCCCCACACACACGCACAATGCCATGACATGGTGCACAGCTTTTTTTTTTAAAAAAAAAAATTGGAATATGCAAAAGAATGTAAAGTCAACTTACCATTTCTATCTTTTTGTGTGTTGTTGTTTTTTTTTGGGTGAGTTCCCACTTGCCTAACTTTATTTCTCCTCTTGATGTCATTTTCATATCATCATCACCTTATTTTGTGGCTTAAAATAAAGTATAATACTGTTGGAAAATTTTGAAAGTGTATACATTAATGCATACTGTATAAAGATTGTGAACTCCTAAAAAATTTTCAATTCAAAAATTATTTATTGTCAGTCAGATTCATGAGTATAAAAAATATTTTTTTTATTTTATTACTATTTTTGTATTGTACATATTAATATTTGGTAGTTATAATTTGTTTTACCTGTTAATCGGAGATGGGGGTACAAGTTGGGATTCGAACACTGAGTCTCTTAATATCAGTAATAAACTTTGACCAATTTAAAAATTATTTATTGTCGGTCAGATTTATGAGTATAATTTTTTTTTATTACTATTTTTGTAATGTACATATTAATATTCGGTAGTTATAATTTTTTTTACCAGTTAATTGGAGATGGAGTAGAAGTTGTGACTCGAACACTAAGTCTTTTAATACCAGTAATAAGCCTTGGCCAATTCAAAAATTATTTATCGTCAGTTACATTCATGAGTATAAAAAATAATTTTTTATTTTATTACTATTTTTGTAATGTACATATTAATATTCGGTAGCTATAATTTTTTTTACCAGTTAATTGGAGATGGGGTAGAAGTTGGGACTCGAACACTAAGTCTCTTAATACCAGTGATAAGCCTTGGCCAATTCAAAAATTATTTATTGTCAGTCAGATTCATGAGTATAAAAAATATATTTTTTATTTTATTACTATTTTTGTAATGTACATATTAATATTCGGTAGTTATAATTTTTTTTGCCAGTTAATTGGGGGATATGGTAGAAGCTGGGACTCGAATACAAAGTCTCTTAATATCAGTGATAAGCCTTGACCATCAGGTCAAGGTGCGCCCGACAGGTAGTTATAAGTTATGATCATTTTAAAATTTAAATTGAATATATCTCAAAAAATTTTTAATATTTATTTTTTTCATATATAAAATTCAAACAAAAATGATCGTATTAAACAAATTTAAATTTTCTACCACATAATGACCATATTTTTTAAATTTTAATTTTATGCATCGTACCCATAATTCAATTAATGTATATTGAAAAGAGTTAAAACTATTCTTACTTTTGAGCGATTAATTAATTTTACACTTCGTTTCATTTTTTTAATTTTGTTAAATATTTTGGCAGTCACCTATAATTGTATTTTAGGTACTAAACTTCAATTGGTTTTTTTTAATAACTAAATTTTAATTTAAGTATCATCAGTCGGTCACCTGGTGGCGTATTACTGATGTGTCAGCCGGACTTGAAATATTCCAAGAATATTCACCACATCAATGTACAAAGTTTTCAGCCAATTTATATTGGTGATTGAAATGAAATTAATTGAATTTTGGTACCCAAAATGAAATAAATGCGAAGTTTGATGACCACCAATACATTTAACTAATTAATTAATCTTGGTAAAAATTTTTTTTTTATCTATATTAAAAAATCCATATCCAATAACCAAATTGCAAAAAATTTAAATTCATAATTAGATAATTAAAAATTGATTATGGAAATGTACATTTTATTTTAATTTTAAATTAACATTATTCAAAATTATAATATAAAGAAAATATTTTTAAAATTCATAATTAAATAGTCAACAAAAATTAATTATCCAAAATAAATTTTATTTTAATTTTAAATTAATATTATTCAAAATTATACATATAAATAAAATATTTTTAAGCGAATGTTAAAAACTTTTATCGTCAATTTAAAATTGAAATTAATTATTTTAAATAAAAAATTTTAAATTTGTACTTTCTTCCTTAATTAAGTTAATAATATAAAAATAGTAATAAAATTATATAATTTTTAATTAATAAATATTGTATTCAAAATAATAATCAATATCTCCAAAAAATTTGAAATATTTTAATATAAATAAAGTTATAAATAACATAAATCAAATAAATCACATTTTCCTTTATTATTTGACTGAATAATTATTTTTTGATCATCTATTTTATTATTTACTTGTCTGCAGCTAATAAATATCATATTAAATTATTCATAAATATTTATATATTCTCAATATTCATAGTACTATACATTGAGAAATACATGGGTTAAATGGATTGTTTAATTTAAATTAAATAAATGTTTTGACAAAAGGTTGATTAATAGGTTAATTATTTTACTGGTAATCAAATTTTTCACTTATTTCATTTTAAATACTAAACTTCAATTAATTTCGTTTCAGTTACTAATCTGAGTTCACAGATGACTTGAATGCTGATGTGAATATTTTTTGGAATATTTTAAGTTCAACTGCCACATCAGCAATACACCACCAGATGACCGACTAATTATACTTAAATTAAAGTTTAGTTAACAAAAAGAAATCAATTAAAGTTTAGTACCTAAAATGCAATTAGAGCAAAGTTGGATAACTACTTAAATATTTAACCCAAAAAATGCTTCTAGGAACGAAATAAGTTAAATTTGGGTTTGAACAACATTTCATAATTTTGAAGAAATTTAATGAAATATGTTAGAATTTGGCTACGATATATAAGCAAAATATACAATTTTTTTAAAGTGTAAATATACAGAATGCAACATACTTAAAATTGTTAAAACCCAAGCATACAAAATGACAAGTTCTAGAGCATTCACGAGATCTTGTTTGTTGGTGTCACAGTAATCGATCGGAATCCGCAGGTGGAGCTTAGGGACTGCATTGACTACATGATATAAGGAGAAAAATTGGTGACACATGGGGAGATAGCTACAGTACTGTTTTTCGCACGTCATTTTATCATTTTACCCCCCAGTCAATGAAAAAATTTTCTCCCCCCTAAAAACTATGAGAGCAAAAATATAATTTTATTTTCTTGAATTTTGTCGCATCTCTTCACGCGATTATCACAGAGAGAGATGCATATCAGTGTTCATAATATATATACAAAGTACATGTCTATGGAAGGTATCATGTTTGCTCAGAGGCCAAACCAGCTAGCATGGCAGCTCATTCCATGCAAGTAGATGCTAAAATGATATTAATTTAAGATAGGCAGTCGAGAGAAACATTGTCGAGCAGCCAACTCTTTTAGCGGGAGATGCTATTGTAATTTTAGCCGGGTGAGGAAAATTTTCACTTTTCAAGTTCTTCACTCTCAATATGTCTCGGATAGGTACATGATTGGGCCGGTGAGAGAGTAATTTAATAGTTATTACTTGTTAAAGGGTATTATAAGACAAGAATTACGTAGTTCATCGATTTTTTTTAAGTCATTTAAGCTACTTATTAATAAATAAAAAATCTAGACTTAACCAAAAGATCATTTCTGAAATAATTTCTAAAGTTTCATTTGTTTGCGAAAAATATTTTTTTATCTCTTATTTTCTAGTGTTTAGGTTAAAAAAAATAAGTTTAAAGATAACTTAAAAATATGTGAAAATAACTTTCTATTCTAAAAACTGAAGTTATTTTCCAATGTTTAAATACCTATCAAATATAGAAAGAGAAAAAAAAAATCAAATATAGTATTATCATTTCTATGTAATATTGTATTAGTTAGAAAAATAATCCATTGCAAATAAAATGTCATAAATATTTTTCAAATTTTTTTTCTAATATTACAGTCAAATATAAAAAAAATATATTATATTTTTTGAAAAATATTTTTCAGAGTTAAAATAATTGGAGCATAAGGCTCCATTTGTTTGTGAGAAAATATTTTTCTTTATTTTCTAATGTTTAGTTACCAAAATAAAATAAGTCAAAAGAAAATAAGTTATTAGTAAAAGAAAAATAAGTTAAAAATATGAGAAAACAACTTCTCATTCTAAGAATAATAAGTTATTTTTCAAAACTTGAATACTTATCAAATATAAAGAGAGAAAAATAATAAAAAATAATGTTATAATTTCTATGTAATATTGTACAATTTAGGAAAAAATATATTGTAAACTAAATACCACAAATACTTTTCAACTATTTTTCTAGTATTGTAGCCAACATAAAAAAATATTATATTTTTCTGAAAAATATTTTTCAAGAGACAGAATATTTTCCGTAAACAAACGGAGCCTAAATTTCAATTTCAATTTCAATTTCAATTTCAATTCCTTAGGAAGACGTAAAATATTGAAGACGCTAGCACCCTTTTAATATTATACTAACAAATACTCAATTTCCCAATCAATTTTTTTTATCAAAGAACATTTAAACTTTAAAAGATGTCATTAAAGAGGAGAAATACAAGAGATTATACGAATATAACAACATATACAACCAAATCTATTAACTAAAATTAGATTCAAAAACTAAAATAAATAGTCTCAGAAATCTAAAACAATAAAGCACAAAAGCCCACAACCAAACTAGATGCATGTACCTTCCATGAACCTAACATATGCTCAACTACAAAAAGAGATACACACAGTTCTACTCATATCACTGGTCTGATGTGAGGAGGTGGAGATTGGAGACACCCTTCAAGCTTGAAATTTGAGCTCAGATCTAGATCTCTATTGATTTCTCATTTAGAGTAACAAACTATTTTTAAATAAAATACATAACTATCACAAAATAATTATAGAGCTATCACAAAATAACTATGTAATGAGATAAAACTCACACTATTTTGAGATTAAATATCAAATATTATTTACTTAGAATATTAGAAAAAAAAAAGTATTTTGGGTGGCTTTTTGGCTAAAAATGGCCAAAAAAACTATCCAAAACCAAAGATAAAAGCTGAAGAAAAAGATCCAGTAGAGAGAGGCGAGAGCAAAGGTAAGTGAAGAGAGAGAAAAAGATATATAATTTCCCAATCAATTCACAAATTAGGGTTCCAGAACTCTGAATTGTTAAATATAAGTACTTAAACTCTTTTTATTATTATTATTATTAAGAGAATGCATTGTGCTAGCTGTAACTCATAGCTTCTGCACTAAAAGTCCACTTTTTATCGATACGAATCTTCGTTTAAATTCTGCATTTTGTCATTTTATTAAGATCCTCAGACAAATATAGTGACATTCGTCACTAATTTCGCTAATACTGATCCTAATCTTCATATATATATATATATATATATATATATGTGTTGTCGGGGTAAATGTTTTTTTTGACTATTTTATATTTGACTATTAAATAATTGATACGCATTTTAAGTAATTAATATCAAGGGATAAGGTCCAAAAATAATCATAATGTTTACCTCAATTCTCACTTTGTCACTTCATGTTTTTCGAAGTTCAATTATGACCTTAAAATTTTCAAAATTAGTACATTTAAACACAATCATTAACAGTGTTAAAATTTTCCGTCATAACCAAAAGACAATGTCAATAAATGACCCTCATATTTACTCTATGTCTCATTTTGACACTTTATATTTTTATTTGAGAATAAAAATTAAATTCAGTATTTTAATTATTTATTTTTATTTTTGAATTCCAAGAATAACCTATTTGGAATTCACGTTTTAATTAGTTTAATTTGTTAAATGTTAATAATATACTATTTAAGTTTTAAATTTTAATTATTATATAAAATTTAAATTTTTATTTCAAGTCTACATATAAATTAAAATACAATTTACACTAATTGTTTGATTTTAGTTTTTTTTCACATATCCTATCATTTTCTTAAAAAAAAATAAATCATTTAAATATCTATTATTGATTTTTTTGCAAATTTTTTAATATATTTTCCTATTATTATAGTAGTGTAAAACATAATTACATATTAAAATAAAATCATATAGCATAAATAACATAATTATTTATTTATTTATTTATAATTAAAATATAATATATGTGTTTAATAGCACATAAAAGATTATAAAAAAATATTTGAGCATTTAGCATTCGAATGTAATTTATGTATTTATAATTCATATTTTAATTAATAATTTTAATTCAAATTTTAAAAAATTTTAAAACTTGAAATTCAAATAGTTTATTCTTGAATTTTAAAAATAAAAATAAATTATTGAAAATTAAATTAAATTTTTTTCTCAAATAAAAATATAAGGTGTCAAAATGAGACATGGGGTAATTAAACATGAGGGTCATTTTTGGACATTGTCCCCTGATTCTAATTGAAAAGTTTAATACTGCTAGGAGTTGTGTTTAAATGTACCCAGGAATTTTATTGTCATAATTAGACTTCGAAAAACATGAAGTGCCAAAGTGAGAATTGTGGTAAACATTAGGGTCATTTTTGGACTTTTTCCCTAATATTAACAAATACTAATTTTTTTTTACCAGAAATGAAATAAATACTAATAACTCAACAAATATGTGGGATACATTACTCATGAATTCAAATAGAATGATTCAGATTTTATAAATATATAAAATGAATTGGCAGGTAAGAATTGACAATTTAGAGTTCTCTATTTCTTTAGTCAAAGAGTTAATTAAGTACATCATTTTATTATCATTCTTGTGGCTAAGCATCTTTTAGCCCAAGTTTTAAGAAAATATTATTTCAATATGTAACACTAAAATATTAATAAGAAAAGAGAAAAACGAAGAATAATAAGAAGATAGGGAAATATTATTCACATTTCATTCGTAATTAATGGGATAAAAAGAAAAATAAAAAATAACGTGAAAATAAGAAAAAATATACACATTTTCAATGAAAAAGGTTAATATTATTTCGTTACTTAATATTTATATAAAAAAAATTAAAAATTATCTACAAATAACTTAATTATTTAGGATGATATAAAATTATTTTATTTATCGTGATTCATATTTATGATAAACTTAGTTATATATGTGCAAACAATATGCTGTGATTAAAATGTCCCTTCAATGCTAAAATAGGATTTGAATATTCTCTCCCCGGGCATATGCTATATAATTGTTTCTGTCTTTGCTTCATTCCCATCTCAGTTTTCTGTGCAAGAAAATAACATCACTTTTTACCAACAATCGTTAGAATTAGTTGGTATGTGTTGTTTTCGTTTAAATTAAAATATCAAATTTGAGTTTTAATAAATGTAGTCACGTTAAATAATTGTTAAAAAATTATTGTCACTTTTATAATTCAATCCGACTCAAATTGGATTAATTAAAGTCCAATAAACTCCAACTACTAATAGTTTAGACTAAAAAAAAAAAAATTACTTTCTTCTATAACATTATTGACGAAATAATTTTTTGGAATAAACCATATTTTCCACCATGCACTTTCATTTTTTTTTAGAATTACCCCTTACATTTTTATTTCTATACATTAAATCTTTACACTTTTATTTTCATTGAAATTAAGTCTCTGCACTTTTATTTCCGTTGAAATTAAGTCATTCCGTTAACCTGAGCCTAACAGTGTTAAAATAAAATATCTGA
>CATIWO010356353.1:0-16057 GCA_949673435.1 Macaranga tanarius | reverse complement strand
TAGTATATGTACTAAATGAGTTTGTCACTCATATTATCAACTCTTGATAATAAACTCATTTAACATAATACTAAAGGTAAATATTCAAATAAACAAACACTTTATCTAAAAGAATATTTTATTGCCAAATGGATTAATATACAATGTTTACATACAAAATGGCCCTAGGGCACATCTATACTGACAGTGGCAATACAGACATCAAACAGTTAGTTACATAAGTATCAAGTCAGTAATGAGTAACGAGCATATTACAGTAGTATGGATATCAGGCAATCAATGGTTAATCATCAGCATAATTTTACAACCACCCAGCTAGATTGAAAACTCTTAAAAAGAGAGCGATCTAGGCAAAAAAGGGAAAATAAATGAAAAGACCCAGCTAGGTTCGAAAACTCTCAGAAAGAGGGCTTCCTAGAAAAAAGAGGGAATATAAAAATAAAAATAAAAATAGTTGCAATTTCAATCTGGGGGGAAATTATGGAAATTTCAAAAGTGGCAGACTATCTCACTGAGGGCAAGTAACTTTTCCACATCGAGTGCGATCATGGCAGTGCTGCACTATGAAAACATGTCAAAACATCACCAAGCATGCAAGCAATAGTTATATCATCATCCTAGTTTAACCATGGAGGGTTTAGGTTTTTGTTTCCAATAATACTAGTATCAATGGTAGTTTGTAATGGACTCAATTTGGAAATTTAGATTCTATGATAGAAGAGGAAACTAATTTCTTAAGATAAGCTCTAAATGGAAGAGGCATTTGACTAGTCGCTTGTTTTGTAAAACTTACTTTTAAATCTCATGCATACAGGCATCACATGAAGTTGTGTTTGTTAAAATTGTTTTCATAAGTTTTTGAGTATTATAATCATATATGGATCGGTTTAGTTATTTATTGACAATCATTGTATAATATTCTTTTTGAAAAATGACATTTCGCCTGATGCCCCGAAGTAGCTATACAACTCTTTTCTTCTATTTTCGCCTGATGCTCGAAGTAGCTACATGACTCTTTTCTTCTATTTTGCTTGATGCCTGAAGAAGCGACACGACTCATTTTATTTATTTTCCACCTGACCTCCAAAGTGGTTATATGACTCATTTCATCTATTTTTGCCTAATATCCGAATTGGCTATACGACTCATTTTATCTGTTTTCACCTGATGCCCAAAATGGCTATACGACTCATTTTATTTATTTTCTGCTTGATGCCCGAAGTGACTATATAGCTTATTTTTCTTGCTTATCTCCTCACGCTCAAAGTGGCTATACGACTATTTTCATTCGTTTTCGCCTGACGCCCGAAGTGGCTATATGGCTTTTTTGCTCTGTTTTCGCCTGATGTCCGCAGTGGCTATACGACTCTTTTCATCAGTTTTTGCCTAATGCCCGAAGTGGCTATATGGTTCTTATCCTTCTGTCTTCGCATGATGTCTGAAGTGGCTATACGACTTATCTTACTTATTTTTTGCCTGACATCCGAAGTGGCTATACAGCTCTTTTCATTTATTTTCGCCTGACGCCCGAGGTGGCTATAAAGCTCAGCTCATTTGTTTTCACCTGATGCCCGAAGTGGCTATATGGCTCTTTTCATCTGTTTTCGCCTGATGCCTGAAGTGGCTTTACGACTCATTTTATCTATTTTATTTATCATCACCTGTCACCCGAAGTGGTTATAAAGTTTTTTATCTTGAAAAGATAATTATTGTCTTTAAAAATCTTTTAATTTGTACATCAAGGTTGACGGGTTGAAGTTATTTTTGTCTTGATTTTGAACATTAAGGCTGACAAAAATAGTTTGGGATGTCCTCCCGGATAGTTAACTCTGAGGATGATGGGCGGAAACCCTAGTAGTAAGTCTCTAACCTCTTGATTTTAAACATTAAGGCTGACAGCACGAGACTTCCTTTCTAATTTAAATCCTCTTGATTTTGAACATCAAGGCTGACGAAACAAAAATCAAAATCTTTTATCTGTTTTCAAACATCTTACCTCGAAGATTAGAATCTTTCTTCATTATCTATATTTCTGCTTTTTCATGAGTTGCTGTAATGCTTGCATGTGCTTTTTCATAAATCTCATTACATTACTTGCATTTTAATTTTTAAAAAGTAGGAGGGCAAACTGTGGACACATAGTTTTGGCCCGGACCATGAGGCAAAAGCCCAATATTGAAAATGAAATGTAAGCCTAGCTCAGTGTAGGAATTGAATTCTGGCCCACTTATAAGAAACCTAAATTCACCCCAAACACCTTCCAAACCTATCAAACCAGACCCATCAAACCAGACCCAAACACTAAGACCAAAAAAAAAGGGTAGAGGCGCATGGCTCTTTCACACAGAGGTACTGCCTCTTCACCTGTAGAGGCGGCGCCTCCTCACCGGCGGTCGCAAAAAGAATTAATGGCAGAACGTGGATCGCTCCATATTCTGCAACGTGGGAATAAATGGGTTTTAGCACCCTAAAAAACCTTTATAAATGTGAAAAACATAGGCTGGAGGGGAGGGAGATTAGAAACCAAAAAAAATCAAAGAAAAAGTAGAAAAATCAGAAGAAAAGAAAAATAAAAAAAATAAAAGAAGGTGTTAAGAATTTTTAGAGACAAATGGTCAGAATCCACATACTTCCGGAGCTAGAGGCACTCGAAATCAGACTCTGAGGGCAAAACTTATTTTCAGTTGTTTATTATTCTTTGGGAAATTTAACCTATGATTTATATTGTAGACCTAAACATTAGATAGCCCACGGGCTACTAAATTTAATTTTGGGTTTTTTAGTCTATTTAAATTGTATTTTATTTGCATAAAATGGGTTGTAACTCTTTTCTCCTCCCTCCTTTCTTTGTGTGTGTTTTTAATTTTGGTTGTTTTGATTATTATTTTTGTTGTTTTATTTTGGATTGTGGTGAATGATGTATGTGGATGTATGAATGTATGAACCAGGAACTAAATTGTATGAAAATGGGCTAATAAATAAACTCAGACTGAATTGTAAAATTTAGAATTGTTTGGATTAAAACAACCATTTGCATGTAGCTAAAGGAATAATTAAATAATTTAAAATAATAAAACATAAAATCCAAACGGAGGGTCATTCAAAAGTCCATACCCAGTTTCTAGACCCAATCTCTGAGGACGACTGCTAGGCTCCCTCTGTGGGATCCAGTTGCTATAAAAGTGTCCCGAATTTCACCCAGGTGGCGACTCTATTCTCCAACTAAAGCCTATCAAAAGTTACAAGTTGTATTCCTAGTGGGTCCTTAGCTCACACAGTATTGTGGTCACCAAATACTTGGACATGCGCTGGACCCCACCACCTACAAACTGTGTTCTTCAAATATAATAGCAAACAAAAGGAGATAAATACAAATTTCAAATTAAAAATTCAAATACAAAATAACTATCAGTTACTCATCTTATATACAAAGTAGCAAATTTTAATAACACATAATTTCTTATACCTTTTAAGAAATCAAATACAAAATAATCTTTAACATAAATATTCACTTTTAAAAATTTTAACTCATTCATTCACTCAAAATTTTATAATATTTTAAAAATAAAATTATAAAAAATAGAGTTATAAAAAAACAATTCAAACAACCTGAAAACAACCAATTCAAATAGCTCTATGTTGCCTCTGTTTTACAAAGTATAAAACATAGCCACCGCATTTCAAGTTTTATTGAATTTATTTAGTAAAAAAAAATCATATATATTACTTTTAAAAATTTTAACTCACTTATTTACTTAAAAATTTGTAATATTTAAATAAATAAAATAATTTAAAATAGTCATAAAAAAACTCAAAATAAAAAAAAAGATATAGACAAACAACCTTAAAATAATCTAAAACCAACCTTTAGCAACTAAAAAACAACAAATAACATCAAAATAAGCTCATACAACCTTAAAATAACTCTTCAATAATCATAAAACAACAAAAACAACCATAAAACAACACGAAAATAACCAATTCGAATAACTCTGTTTTACAAAGTATATAACAAATAATATTGAAACAAGCTCACACAACCTTAAAACAACCTTTCAATAAAAATAAAATAGCTTCAAAACAACTTGAAAACAATATTCAGCAACTAAAAAACAATAAAAAAATTAAAACAACCTTTCAACAACCATAAAACAGTAAAAATAATCTCAAAACAACATAAAAATAACCTTCAGCAATAAAAAAACAAATAACATCAAAATAATTTCATAATATGTCACACCCCATTTTATATAGCCCGAGGTGGATATTTAGTATCTCATCCTGTCTCACGTAGTACAGAATGGATACTGAAAACTCCTTTCCAAACCACTTGATATAATATATTTTATGGAAATAAGTAAATTTATATAGGCATAAAGGTAAAAAGCATTTATAAAATTTCACAGATATTCAAAAATATTAATATTAGTAATATTAACAACAATTTATTATTAATATAATACATAAAACACACTCATAAAAATTCATCATTTAATTATTCAAAATAGACCACCAATAATTGAGCAGTATCAGACGAGATGATTGGGCCAACCTTAGTCGAAAGCCTAAAGACACTTCTTGACCTAGAGTCCGCTATCAAGCTTTACTAGCTGAAAGGTTTTAGAAAACATAGAAAAATGAGTAAAAAAATACTCAGTGAATAGATAGGCAAGCAAAAAATAAATTAAATAAATTTGTTGCACAATGTTAGTCAAACTCAGTCAAAACAATATACTCTCTAAAACAACCATTTTAGGGCAATATGCTTATCGATCAATTAACCTTAATATACTGTCAAACACTTCATCAAACACATGTAAATAAATAATATTAATAAAAAATCCAATCAAGCTCAAACTGTATCAAAACAAGTCAACATCATTAACCATCCCCGTAACAAACACCATCTCTAGGGCGATAACCTCACTGATTACACCCTAGTTATAAATAACAAACTCACTCTGGGCACACTTAAAGGCTAACCCTTCTACTATATTAGTATGGTCCGGCCCTTCCCCCTTCACCGGCCTGTAATCAAGTGCCCCGCTGTCAAGTGCGCACTGACAACCACAATCAATCACATGTGTATATCTCAATCACAGCATATTTCAATCACATTTTTTAGGGGACGCATTTCATAAAACAAAATACATTTTTCATACTAAAATGTTTGCTCAAAGACATTGGAAAGATATTCATTTAACAATGAAATAATACTACATCAAGCTGCCCCATAATAATAAGTATAGACAACAATTTATCAATAATTATATGGCTGCCCAACTTGTTTTTAAAATCCAAATAAATCAAAATCAATAATTAATATAAGGAACCAATACAATTAAATAACTGGAAGGCTTATATATCACATTTTTCATCATAAAAAGTTTTATACTTAAATCGCAACCTAAGCAGCCTACTTCTCACAATTCAAACTCAACTTTGCAAAACTAATATAATAGATTTTAAATCATGTTCAAATCCGAAATTTGATAATCTCAAAAATAGCAAAGGAAATATTATATTTAAGGTTTGGAAATCAAGACCTCAACATACACAAATTTAATTTTTAAGGGCTTGATATCTACTCACCCAAAGCAGCCTATACACACAAAGTCAAATTCTCAAGTTGGCTACTTAATACCAGCACCTTCTTTGCCCTTTATAGCGCCTAAAATATTCAATTCCATTCACAAATCATCAATACAATATGTATATATATTGGCTTGATCATGCAGCCCCCACGATATATGCAAAAATATGCCAACTTGCTCTATTCTATGAAACTACCTTAATTACTCTAACTAGACAGCTTCCAGAGCAAATGTTGAAAAATTACTGGGAATTATTCACAATGAATTTGAACCTAAAATTTGGAAAAGTTATATTTTTTTGTGTCTATAACATCTTGTAAAAATTTCACTTTAATTAGATAACTACAAAAATAATTATAACCATCTGAATATAACCAGGTCATAAATCTTGACAGATTGAGCAATAAAAGATACAGCCTTATCCACGAATCAAATTAGATCAAACTTAAAACTACAAAGTTATAGAGAACTCTTTAAAGTTTCCATAGAATTAAACCATGCTTAATGTGGGGCTTTCTAACTTACGTTATGATGAAAATACAAAGACTGGAAAAACCAGGATAATCAACTCGAAAACGGCAACTTCTAAAACTAACTTAAAGTAACCAAAAACCTATAAATTACTTAATAATTAAATCACTACAACCTCTAGGAAGGATGATTATTACCTGAAAAAGGTTTAGAATATCAAATTCTTCTTGAAAAATGAGCTCTAACTTGATGAGATTAAGAATTCTCTATATTCCCCTTTTTCTTTCTTAAGTAAAGTCTTCTTCTTTCTCTCCTTCCTTATAACATAAATGCACACAACTTTAAAATGGCATGAAGAAGAAGACTTCAGACATTATTTGATAGGCTAAAATTAAAAAATATCCATTTGAGGTCCTTGTTGACTTGGTTTTATTACCTATAAATCCTCAAACTTTTAATTGATCACTCTAAGCCTATAATTCATTTCAATTAAGTCTTTTTTTTTAATATTTTAGTTCCTTATCCTTTCAATTCAACTTCATATTCTTTCTGCCTACTTAATTTTACACAATTTAAGTGTCATCAAAATTAAAAAATTCTCGCTCCTTAACCAAGTACCAACCTCAATTCAAACCTACACCTAGCTTATCTATATATGCTTATCCTATTTTAATTCACTCAAAATATATAATATGCAAATGCAATGCATGATAAATGAATATGTATTTAGTACACAGGTGTGACAATTCTCCCCACCTTATAAACTTTCGTCCCCAAAATTAGGCTAAAATAGTTAAGGGTATTAGTTTGTCATATCCTCCTCTCGTTCCCATGTGACTTCTTCACTCCCATGATGTTTCCACAAGACTTTTACCAAGGTTATGGTTTTATTCCTCAATACTTTGCTCTCTTTAACAACAATTTCCACTGGTTCTTCCTTAGAAATCAAGTTATCTTTTAGCTCTAAAGTTTGAGCCTATAAGATGTGACTAGGATCACTCCTGTAAGATGTACCTTAATTAATGAGCCACTTTACAATAATCTAAAACTTCTTCCTCTCTGTTCATTACGACTAAGACCTTTTTTTCAAAGTTATCCAAACTATTACAAAATTAACTAATCCATTATATCATTTATAAAACTGATTAATGCATATTAAAGTAAATTCAAACTTAATTCCTAAATCTTAATATGAAGAATATGTCAACTTAACTTTAATTCTTACACTTACATCTCAAACAATGTTAGCTTTCTAAATTTGTCACACATATAAATTCTTAAGTTACTCTTTTTCCCCTTTTATTCTTATAACACTTCATTATTTTCTATTGCTAGAGTATTAATTTATCAACTAATAACCACAATGCCTTAATGTTTCTCATTTTCCATAGCATTTATAAATCCTATGCTCAATCGTTACTCAGAATAAGTCTTTACATAACTTGTTCTCTCGTGAGAACTATGAACTCTCAAGCCTATAAGATTATATGGTAACTAAATATATTTCTCACATAAATTAATATTAGCAAAAGATTATCAAGTCATCATATTATAATTTAAGGGATATATACCATGAGTGTATAGATTTGTTTGTAAGTTAAACCGTTCTTATAAACCAAACTAAATACAAAATATATTTGTTGT
The DNA here is from genome assembly GCA_949673435.1 of Macaranga tanarius. Lineage (NCBI taxonomy): Eukaryota > Viridiplantae > Streptophyta > Magnoliopsida > Malpighiales > Euphorbiaceae > Macaranga > Macaranga tanarius. The sequence continues at coordinate 8,348 of CATIWO010356353.1, read as the reverse complement.
CATTTATTGATGCAATCAAGTAAAACTAATAAAAATAATAACTGTATATTTGCTTAAATATTTATTGAAACTAAACATAAATCATATATACTGGAATTATTCACCAGTTCAAAATAATAATAAGTATACTACTATCAAAATTTGCTTTAATCTCCTCAATAATGAAATGTTATTATTTTCTTTCAATTTTATTATATAAACCAAACTATTCATAAAACAACAACCGTAAGATGATGCTCATCAAGAATTATTTGTAACGAGACATCAGCTTATGTAAAATAGATAATATATGGTAAGAATATATCCTTATATATTTATAAAACATAAATTCAAAACATTTGTTTTATAATATCTGCTTGCTACTTTTTCATATATTAACCGATCCTCGAATAGACTTCATCTATATCACCACTGACACTAACATTATTCAAACCATAATTGACCTCTTAATTCTCAACATTTAGACATATAATCCATCAAGAAAATATCATATAAGTATACTTAAATACACAACAAATACCCTAGTAATGATTCAATAACATTCAAATTCAAATATTCAATAAAAGAATAACTATTACTCTTAGCAGCACTACTAAGACTGATTTTTGAGATAACTTTTCTTTTTTTAACATTATAACCACTCTGTAGACTATAATTTTTTTTTCAAATTAACATAAGCTTTTAGTACAAAATTTCCTCAAGTCGTAGGATAAAATTTCAGGTCCATCCAAAACTATTTGCACCATTGACTAAACAAGAAACTCTTAATGAAACATGTCTAAGAAAAAATTCAGGTTTTTGATTTTTAGCCCTCATAGAATCATTTTAAAAGTAGGTTTTAGCCTCCAATTTAATATTTTAGTAAAATATATATATAATGTAAGCAAAATTTATACCAAATTTTTTTAAGGTCAATCAAAGACCATACTTACCACCAAAACCTTAGAATACTCTCAATTATACACATATATGGTAGAATTCAAGTCTAAACTTAAACTATAAATATGACAACCTTGTTAACCACTAATTTAACTTGTACTGCCGAAGTTCATTTGCTCATTCAAAAGCTTAATATTGCCCACCTAATAAATCATATTCATTAAAATTCAAGGAAAGCGAAACAAAAGGAAAAGAGGGAATATTCACTCATAAGTTTCTCTAAGCTTTTCTTTGCCATAAGCAACTTCAAATAGTTCCTTATTTGGATTCCAAATGCTCCTAACCAACTCCCAATAATTTTTTTTTCAATCTAACTCTAAACAAGCTCTAAACAACATACATGCAACTAAAAATTATGGTTATCCATACTTATATCCCAATAACTTACACCTTTCAAGTATATCATAGCCTTAAACTTGACATTCATGCATTCTAATATATCTAAAAGTATCATAAGAAATTACCTATAAAAAGTATTGCATTTAAAATTCAATTACTCATCCAAAACTCTTTGGTTCACTTACTGCTTCAAAAGATCATAGCTTTAATTGTTTTTATTTAAAACAATTTCTATGTTACTTAGCTTAGCCTTGTTGGAGCTATATAACCTTTATATAACAATCATATTTTAGCTCATAAAAATTTAGAATCTATAAACTTACCAACTTATTATATTTAAAAGAAATCAATAACTAAATAACTTCCCAAATGTATGCGAACTCAAGAAATATAAATTTGATGAATAGAAGTCACAATTTGAACAAAATTTTTACAACTCACTATTATGCAAATATGAAATTGCTTCCTTATTAAATGAATGTCTTAAAACTTTCTCTTTAGTCCCTTTATATTATTATCCCTTCACAATCATTCAATATCTTTATTGATTTACTCCATTTGATTATTCATCTATTCATTTATTATTTATCGTCTTACTTATTTTACAACCACTAGAGTAAGGATATTACACTCCATTGACCTCCAAAATATACATTTCTTTCTCAATATTTAAGCTATTAAATCCTCTAGTTGTCTCTTCTTATGATTATACCTTTAATTTTCTCAAACTAAAATAATTCTAAATAAAGATTTTAAATTTACAAACTTGGTTTTCTTATTCCATAAGTTTATTAGCAGAACCACCATTTTATTGCATTCATATCTCATATAATTAATGATCTATACATATATCACAATAATAACCCTGTTCCACTTATTCTAAACTATTATTGTCATATCATTGCTTAACCAAACAATATATTTTAGCTTAACTAAATAATAAATTTTAGCTTACTAATGTATTTCATTCCTTTATCCAACCTTTCTCTTTTCCATTGCTTTCTTAATGAAATGCATATCCTCAAAACATGCATTCAAATTCTTAGTGAAAATAACTTCTCGATAAACCACTTTTAACTTGGCCTCAATCTTTATTGTTTCTCCATTCTTACTTTGTAGATTAGACTAATTCGACCTAGCTCATCATATATATAACTCGGAAATAAACATAGAACTCTTAGTAGACTTGTTAGCTTCTATAATATCTATCAACCATAATCTTAATTAAACCTTATATCCATAATTATCAATTCTCTAAAAATAGTTATTTTCCAAATATTTCTCACATTCTTATCTTTTTATAAAGTATTCCTACTAACACCTTAACCTCTATCACAAATCACCTATGTATTATAGCATAAAGAAAATCAAAATATAATTTCATTAAATACAAATTCCATAGATACACATAACTTCAATAAGCTCACTGTCATCAATAAATTTTAAAACTATAGTCATAATTAAATCTCATATTCTCTGACTAATTTGTTCACAAAATCATTCAAGCTCCGACCATTTCTTTGCCAATTCTCATAACTCCAAATACTTTAAAATCTTTTAAACTAGCAAGACCCCTAGACTCTGCCAAATCACTATCTTGTTGACCAATGACCTGCTTTTGTTACAGAGGTCTACTTTATCCTCTCCTTGGTGGCATCATTTAAAAAAATATAACAATTCAAATATAAATAAAATCATTGAAAAGATGATTTTTAAAACTTGTAACTGAAACTTCTTGAGAAAGAAATCAAAACCAATACTCTATAGGTAAAAAAATGAATAACCAACGCTCTGATACCAAAATTGTCATATCCCATTTCATATAGCCCGAGGTGGACGTTTAGTGTCTCATCCTGTCTCACGTAGCATAGAATGGACACTGGAAACTCCTTTCCAAACCACTTGATATAATATCTTTTATGGAAATAAGTAAATTTATATAGGCATAAAGGTAAAAAGTATTTATAAAATTTTACAGATATTTGAAAATATTAATAATAGTAATATTAACAACAATTGTGTATTAATACAATACACAAACATACTAATAAAATTTCATCATTTAATTATTCAAAATAGACCACTAATAATTGAGTAGCATCAGACGAGATGATTGGGCTAACCTTAGTTGAAAAGCCTAAAGACACTCCCTGACCCAGAGTCCAGTATCAAGCTTTCCTAGCTGAAAGGTTTTAGAAAATATAGTAAAATGAGTACAAAAATACTTAGTGAATAAGTAGGTGTTGACACTTGGTTTAGCCTAACCCAAAAAAGGAAGCCCAATGATGGAAGCCCAAGAAAATAGGTCCAACAATGTAAGGTTTAAAGGATTAGCCCTTTTTTGAGAAAAGCCCAGCACACTCACAGCCCAATTGAACTAAAACCCATCAGAGTCCAAATAGCCTACAACCCAATTGAACCAAAACCAAATCAAGCCCAAAACCCATTAAAAACCTTAATAGAGGAGAGAAATCTCTATAAAAAGGAAGAGAAAATAAAATAAAAAGGGGGGAGGGGGAGGAGGCTAGAGAGAAAACGAAACTCTAGAGAGAAAGAAAAAAAGGATAAAGAGAAAGAAAAGAAAGACAAAGAAAAAAGGACAGGTGGCCGGCAAAGAATCAGACCAAGAAAAGGCTGAAAACTCAACTTACACTGTGGGAATCACCATTGCAGTCTCCTAAAGGAGCTTCTAAGGGCCAATTATTTTCTAACAGTAACTTTCTTCATTTTTCTTTTCTTTTATGTCTGATTGTTTGCAATTTCTTTTGAATTGAATGAGTTATTTTGATTTAAGATGATTATGTGTGTTGTTGATTTCAATTGATTTAATTATTCAAATTAGGTTAATTGCCGGTTTATTGTTTACAAAAATTTGATTTATCTTTCCATTCAATTTGCTATTTGTTATAGTTTTATTATTATTATTTTTACATAAAAAATTTAAGTTTTGGGCAACAGTGCACGACACAGCTGCCCTGTGCACTGTTGCCACACATTTCACTTTTTTTTTTCTGAAACGGCAACAGTGCCTTACGTGCACTGTTGCTGTTTCACTTAATTTTTATTTTACTTTGGGAAATAGTGCGATGCATGCACTGTTGGCCCTTTCTATTTATTTATTTTTGTCTTCTGTTTTGTTTTGGTGCTTTTTTTCTTTTATTTTATTTACTTGTTTTATTTATCTCATTCTAGTTATTAATATTTACTTTTAATTCTTTTGTTTTTTATTATTCTATTTTTATTTAATTTAATTAATGGTGATTAATTTAATTAGGAATATAATTAATTAAATAATTATTTAGGTTATTTGATATTGTGAAATATTTTTAGTTAATTTTAGATTTATTTTTTCTTATAATTAATTAAGTTAGAATTTGATTATTGATTATTTTTATTGTGTACTAACTTTCTTATTTTTGTAGGATTTTTCTTTGGTGATCTAATTTGAAATCAATTGCAGATTAGCACGATTAGTGGATTTTTACCACTACGTTTTGTTTTAGATTTCAATTTTAGTGTTTGTTATTTTTATATTGGGTGATAATTGGATTGTAATTCATTTCTCCTTCTCCATTTCTTTGCATATTTTTATTTTTATTTGTTAATTGTGAATAGTGTATGTGATGTGTGAATGTGGTGATTTAAGGACCAAATTGCATGAAAATGGACTTAATAAATAAACTTGGACTAAATTGTAAAATTTAAAGATTATTTGGATTAAAACAACCATTTGCATGTAATCAAAGGAATAATTAAATAATAAAATATAATAAAATATAAAACACAAACAGAGGCAAATCGCAATGTCGGATGGGCCATTCAAAAGCCCATAACAAATTTTCGGACCCAATCTCTAAGGACGGCTGCTGGGCTTCCTTCGTGGAATCCAGTTACTGTAAAAGTGTTTCGAGTTTCATCCGAGTGGTGACTCTCAACTCCAACCAAAGCTTGTAAAAAGGCCCAAAGTTGTATTTCTTATGGGCTTTGAGCCCGTACAGTGCCGTGGTCACCGGATACTTAGGCGCGCACTGAACCCCGTCGCTATAGTGGAGACTCCACTAGGGATAAAGAAACTAGTTCTAGTATTTTATGTTTTATTAATTTTAATTATCTATTTATTCCTTCTGCATTTGCATTCACTACACTACTTTCACATACTGTGCACACAGTCCTGAATAACCGACAATGGTTATTGCTTTACTGCCTGTGTTTTATTCAAACCTGGTGGTGGAGTATATAGCTATTGTCACTCACAGTCGAGTATAATTGAGTACGTTGTTTGGACCCTTGAGTGGGGAGGTGGAAAGAGAATATAAAGCTATGGGAGCCTTTGACTTTACCCGAGACTCAACTCATGTAGTGCCTTAGCAACTACTTTTAGGATTTCCCTAAATGCATGTGTTTTGATGCCATATAGTAGTCTCATTCATAAAGCCCAAGCCCAATAATGATGAACCATTTTAGATTGGGCTTTTGTCCTTCTACCATGGGCCGTTATGTTGGACTTTGGTTTTATGGAAGAGATATGCTACTTGTTTGTTCCGTCTCGAGAGCTTATGCATGTACGTCAATTTTCTATCCCCCGATGATGATCAAAACCCAAAAAAAAAATCATAGGACAAGAGACTTAATGTGAACATGTGTGTGGGAGAAATAAGATTGCAAGGCTTCATTATTGTGACTCATGTGTATTTGTTATTTGTGTGTTTGTTTTGTAAACTCTTTGTATTAAAAAAATAAAAAAAATTTTTATTTCATGCATACATGTCACTCATTTTAGTTTTAAAATTCATTTATTTATGGTCGATAGTCTCTTCTATTTGGGAGCAAGTCAAGGGTAATTTGGCCCACTAATATTAAGAATCCACCTAGTCAATTGAGACCATATCACAGAGAATAGAATATTGAGACCCTCCAATTTGATATAGAATCCCTTAAGCAAGAAATTTTGAAGGAATTCAGGGATGAGGTGCAACAAATGTGCAGAGAGGTGTTTATTGAGATGTTCAGAAAGAGGCCCATGGATGGTGAAGACTTTGAAACTAGAACCATATTCGGTGAATTACTTAGAGGAAAATAAAAAGTAGCAGAGAATTCAGTTGAACCCAAATGGAAGAAAGATATGAAAAAGCAGATGAATCAACTATAAGCTATAATGAAGAAGCTTGGGCTCAACCATGATTTCACTGACCTAGATCTGGAGGAAGATAAACCACTGCCCTCGAAATAAAGGTTACCAAACATCAAGAAGTATGATGGGACAGATGACCCTCACCTGCACCTCTGATAGTATGTCACCTTTTTGAAGCTCGCCGGACTGACCAAGTCATAAATTGTTAAGCAATTTCCAATGTCATTGACCAAAGCTGCTATTACGTGGTACTACACCCTGGATGCACATGTTCAATAGAGGTGGAAGGAGCTTTGTTAAGCCTTTATCAAGCAATATGGGCTGAATTCTCAGTTTGAAGCCTCCCTCAAAGAATTGCAAAATAGAAAGAAGGAGTTTAATGAATCCTTTATCGACTTCCTGACTAGATAGAGAGGAAAGTTGGCTTAAATGAAACACAAACCTACAGAATCATATATATTGCTCATAGATGCAGAAGCCTGCATTTCGCCTATTGCTGATAAGTTGAAGAGCATGGGCATTAGAAACTTTGAGGAATTATATCACTTTGGTGTGCAAATTGAGGGTGACATGAAGCTAGACATTCAAGAATGGATATAGTTGTCTCTTATGGCTACAATAAATCAGAATAATGTTTGCTGTAACTTTTCCATTTTTGTGTTAATGAATGTCAGGTTGCTTGTTTTATGCGATTATGATTTTTTTATGAATGTGCACACTATGTTATGCTTGAATGAGAGAAAGAAAAGAAAGAAAAACCCCATCAAATAAAATGGCTAAATATCAAGATCAAATTTCAATTTATCTTTGGGCATCAAACCTTTTGCTTCTCCTTTACATTGACTCTTTTTAAAAAAAATGATGAAAAAAAACATGAAAAGAGAAATGAGGAAAAAGAAAAGGAAAGAGAAAAGAAAATGAAAAATGAAAGGAAAACCATGAAAAAAAAAGAGAAAAAAGAAATGAAAGAAACGGAAAAGAAAAAAGAAAAGAAGAGAAAGAAGAGTTATAAGGAGGAATAAGGAAGAAAAATCTTGAATGCCACCCATCTTTAAGAAAGTCGATCCCTGTGCAACCATTTAAAATTCCACATCTTCACCTAAACTAAAATTCCCTTCTATCACCCATCTTCACCAACCTTCTAAAATCCTTATGAGCTGAAAAAAATAGTTAGCCAGAAAACCTGTAAGAGGTTGGTCAATAACGAGCATAATATAATGCCCACAGTTGTAACGAATGAGTAATCATATAGAATGATAATGATTGACATGATATTAGCACACAAAGTGTCAGACATAGACTTTTATAAGTTAGTAATAAATCCAGAGAATTAACAGCTAAAGTAATAACACAGACATTGGGAAGTTAGCAACATAGAAATCAAACAACGAATAACTTGAGCATCAAGCAGTGAGCACAGTACATCTGCATGGATATCAGGTAGTCAGGCCAATTGACAATGGTTAACCATCGGTATGATTTTACAACCATCCAACTGGATTGAAAACTCTCAGAAAGAGAGAAATCTAGGTAAAAGAGGAAAAATAAATGAAATAAAAAAATGAAAAGACCCAGCTAGGTTCAAAAACCCTTAGAAAGAGGGCGGCCTAGGCAAAAGAGGGAATATAAAAATAAAATAGTTGCAATTTCAAGCTGGTGGGCAATCAAGTGGACTTTAAGAGTAGTAGAATTTTACTGGGGGCAGATGGAGTGTTTATTTTACATTGATTATAATTGTGACAGTCCTATAATAGTTAAAGCACTCTTAGACCGCAATCAAGCCAAGAGGCATTTATTGTATCGTCGTCTCAATCTAACTATGGAGGGTCTCAATTTTTATTTCTAATAATATTGATCTCAATGGTAGTCTGTGATGGACTAAATTTGTAAATTTGGATTCCATGATAGAAGAAGAAACCAATTTCCCAAGATAAGCTCT